>WEIT01016978.1:14361-38222 GCA_013389985.1 Dryoscopus gambensis | reverse complement strand
GCTACTGCAAAAATTAACTCTGTCCTATCCAGAACAAGGACATTATGTCAGTGCAGTATCAGTGCAGATCAGACTTCATTGAAAGGGCATTTTGAAACCACGATTTTTTTTTTTTTTAAAGAAAGCATTCAGGGCATGNTTCTTTGACTTATTTTTGATTGTTTAATGACAAACTGAACAATGTTCTGTGGAAATCCTAGGGATTAGATCAGGAATTATTAACAATAAAATAGGGTATAAAGCAGAAAACACCATAAAAATCCCTAGACTATCTGGATCTTACATGCTTTGTACAGTTCTGCTTCTTCCCACTGAAGTATTTGGTAGAACTAGAAAAAGGCATGGGAATAGTGATAAAAGCCTTATCACTGCTGTGGATTAATTTATGTATTGGAGAAATTAATTAACATTCTTTACTTTGAAAAAATGATGAATTATAGAATCAAATGGTAATGGCACAAAAATCACAGTTAATAAGGAGAAGTGAATATACAGTGATTATTCACAATTTCTTACAGTGATTAAGAATTCATCAAAGGAAACAATTTAGTGCAGACTAACATAAAAGTAGATATATATTTAAGCTGTGAAACTCTTTGCCTTGGGATGTTGATGAATGCCAGAAGCCCAAATGGACTCGGAAAGGAATTATTCCTATTAGTAGAACAGAGTTCCACTGAAGGCTAAACACAGAGATAAATGTAACGGTTTATCTCTGAATCATGGGTTGCTAGAAGCAAAGAAGATGATGCTGCAAGCTTATCTGTTATGCTCTCTTCCCAAATGTTCAATACTGGTCACTATCAGGGCCAGAGTATTTGACTGAGTGAATCCACCATTGGCATGCTTCCTATTTCTTTGTCTGTTACTTGAAAGACCATGGTAATCTTAGTAGTGCTCAATTTAATCACTGTGTTTGAAAATCTTAAGGCAATATTCCATGATCTGAATTTAAAGAATCTTTAGTGATGATAACAAAGGATGATTCCTCCAGAATGAAGTTAATTACTTCTACTTTCAATTGTCTGTGGTTCCTTTATTCAAAAGTTGTCTATTGTTTTAAGCTACACTCTGACAAGCTGTCTTGGCTGCTGTTGAGTTGAAAGAAAAGATTACTCTCCTCAATACAATGACAGCTGCTCAACCATGCCTTGCTGACAGAGGTTATTATTCTTGTAGGTATACCAAAATGAAGCGATTTTTTTTCCATCAGATTTATCCATGTCAAGAAACCCTAATGTCTGAATGTTTAAATCAGTTCAAATCACTTTGGCATAACCAAAAAAAGTCAGCATACATGTATTTGTGTTGGAGATCTGGAAGATCAAGACTCTAGGAGATACACAACAAGAATAATTTTTGTCCCTTTTCAAGCTGCAAGAAAACATCCTTATTCTGGACCATTTTGAGGAAAGGAGGGATGGAGGAAAGAAGGAAGAGACAAAACATTGTGACACAAAATAAGTACAGCTAAATTGCTGGTTGAATTTATCTCTGTAATTGCCTCATTGAGGGCTTGCTCCATATTGTGTGAAATCTCCATTAAATGAAGGTTAAAGGAAAAAAATTAAATGTAATCTGTAATACAGGTCCACACAGAGTTTTCAGAAGCCCCTTCTAAACCAGTATAGTTAAGTGTCATAGTTTAAGAGTTGTACTCCCCAGCTCAGTGCTCCCACCAAACTCTCCCAAAATACGCGAAACTCTGCCTCGCTTCCCCTCCCCTTTCCCACTGGCAGGATGGAGCTGAGAATTGGAGGCACAAAAGGTGAAGATCATAGGCTGAGATAAGAATAATTTGCTGGAAAGAGCAAGGAGATAAGAAAAGAAACAGTAACAGCAACAACATTAATAACAAAAGTATACAGAAAGATAGAATGATTCACAGGCAAAAATGACAATAAACAAATACCAGATGGCTCTCACCACCATGTTTCTAAGACCAGAAGGAGCTCCTTCTCCATGGAAGACAGTCCCTTTCCCCTCTCCTAATGATGATGTGAGGTGGAATAGAACAACATCAGGGTCCTAGTCATGTCTCCCTCCCAGCTACTGCAAAAATTAACTCTGTCCTATCCAGAACAAGGACATTATGTCAGTGCAGTATCAGTGCAGATCAGACTTCATTGAAAGGGCATTTTGAAACCACGATTTTTTTTTTTTTTAAAGAAAGCATTCAGGGCATGACTAAGAAATAAAATGAATGGAGAAGAGATGATTACACAGGGGGTTATTTTTTAAACCCACTTAACAAGAATTGGGGGTGTAAAATGAAAAGAAAATATAAGTAATGACTTAAGCAGCACTTTTCATCACAGTAAAGAGAAATCTGTGTCACTTACTGCCATCGAAGAAAGTTATTTTTGAAAGCTAAGTAAAGAAATAAAATTTAATTAATATAATAAAAGATTAATGTTGTTACTAATGAAAGATAACTTTAATTTCATAAGGAGGTCAAACATTTTTATTTTAATGTAAAGGAGTGTCAATTAGACAGTCCTTTTCAGGGAAACTGATAATCCAACATATGAGGATCTGTGAACATGTAATGTAAGTTTTATTCATTATCCTTCTGTTTATGTCTTCTTACTCTCTTTTACTTTAGTCTTATCTAAAATTCCTTTCCTTATGGGGAAAAGGAAGATTTCCAGAGAAAGAGGGACTAATCAAAGCTTCATGCAAGTGCCCTGGGGGAGATAGACAGAAAAAGAGGGAAGGGAGATCTAAGGATTGTGTCTTTGCAGACGGAAATACCACATGAAGATAAAGACCATCCACATATAATTCTACAGTACACATGACAATAATGGTCTTTAGAAGTTCACCTGATGTGAATCAGTTGAATAAGTTAATTGTCCACACATGATTCACAAGGTCAAGTATTTCTGGCAGGTCTCTTTAGTGATCTGTTCAAAGTGTTGATCAGAGGAGCAGTGTGGTTCTTTTTACTGTGAACAAACATAAACCATTTGAATCAGGCATTTAGCAATAATTGATGAGAACATCTCAGAATGAAAAACATAGCCATACTATAATAATTTTAACTACCTGGTTAATATCTGTAGGAAATGTAGTCTGACAGCAGTCAAAGGGGCCCAAGGTCTCTGTGTAGGTCTTCTGTAAGGAACTGGCTGAATGTAATACATTAAATAAAGACCATGATGATCTCTAGCTTTGAAAACAGTTATCTCAGTGCAATAAATAGTAATAAAAATCTTTCTAAAAAGCAATTTTAAGACAAGAAATATAAGTTCTAATTTTATGCTCTGTTTAGCAAGCAGCTACAGCGGCAGACTTATAAACAATATAATCACATTTACCACTGTATTCTACATGAGATATAAATTAAAAATAGACTGGTTGATGATTCTTGTAGGAGGTTTTTCCATCTCTAATATAAAGAAAAGTGGGGAAAATTGAAGCATTTTACTATTATTTACTGTATATTTCTTCAATATATTTCATAAACATAAGACACTTAATCCAACTAGATCCTCAAGCATATAGAATTCTGCAGATAAAGATTAGCATTTTAAAAGTATTTACAAACTAATATTCAGCCAATCTATATCACAAACCACATCAGGAAATCATACATATGACCAAGAGTAAAGACTTTAAAGTTTCTGGTTGAAAAGGACCATCGGGGTATAACTCAAAGAAAATTTGTTATCCTAATACCAAATATTCACTTGTGAAGTAACAGATGAGATGGGAAAGCTCTCAATAATTAACTTTAAAGTCATAGACGAAATGAGGAAAATTCCAGTTTTATGGCTGTCTTATTGAGCCAACAGCAATGTTATGAAGCCAAATTATCAGCGCAGCATTTCAGAGAATACCTGCTAGTCTGTTCTTTATAGACTAATGTAGTCTGTCAACATATTTGTCCACATAATAGTTATATATTCTTAACAAACTTTTGGCCAGTAACTGCAAATTATTGCCTTGCCCTGGTAAAAGGAACAAAGCTTAATGAAAATGGTATTGATATAGGAACAGTAATTCAATTCAAACCTTAGTACGGAAGAAGCTTAATATGGAAAAATAGCCGTGGTGTAATACAGCATAAAGTTAAATCAGGACAAAGTATTCTAATGGTGTCACTGGAACTAATTTCAAATACTTAACATTAATATAAGGAATAAAACCATTTAAGACATACATTTCCAGGAACAGATATAAAAATGGGTGAAATTCCAGCTATAGGTTTGCAACACCAAGTTTTCAGGAACAACTAGAAGTATATATTCCAATCAACGTTGTAAATTCAAAAATCAAAAGATGGCCATTGAAGCACTGGTAGATTGCAGCTATTGTGGTAGATGAAGTACATTTGCAGCATGCAAAAGCAATTTTAGTTAGTTCTAAAGACACTGTTAATTTTATCAGTCCCATTTCATTGAAGTGACAGAGCCAAAATCTCTTTTTATTTGCACAAGCGCAGTTTTGACCATTTGTGCTGAGATGAAGCCAGTTACAGTGACATAGCTAGGGACATAATTTAATATTTGCTAAAGGGTAATAAGAATGTTTGGATTTTTAAACTAATTTATTTCTTATATATGTACATGGTGAGTATAAGCATCTGCTCAACAAATCTACATTGCAGAGTTTAAGTGAAAAGAAAGAAACTGTGTAGATTTTTATTTCAGGAGTGCTGAACATCCTGGGGCAGCAGTATTCTACTTTACTGTAGTAAGCAGTCTCTGCACTTATTTCTGTGCCAAAATATGGGGTAATGAAATAGCTCTCAGTAGCTTGTTTCTTAAGGGTTTTCATTTTTTAAAACAAGCCAAAAAGTTCCAAAAGCTTTCCTAATATATTTCCATCTCTTTCTTTTTAAAATTTTTGCCTTTTGCTGTCAATTTCTCTATATTGTCGCTTTGATGCCTTTTCCACTGGATAATAGAGTAGATTATCTAAGTTTTTCATCTTTGAGAATGTCATTATTTATATAGTACAAAAAGTAATTCTGGGGGGTTTAGGTGCTTTCTGTAAAGAATTAATAGTATGAACAGACAAAAACCGATTATCTCCAGGTTCATGCAAGGTTTTTATTAAATATACTTCTTAAAAATAAACATTAAAATCTGCTTTTAATTCTTTTTTTCTTTAAAAACTACATTTGAAAATTTGAAAATTTTACTCTGAGCCAATATACCCAATAGTGAATTAGGAAAAAATTAGTTTGTTGTCTCCTATCAAAGAACACTTTCTTTTAACCATCTGAGGGATTTCTCTTCACTGCAGACTGCCGTATTGCACTGAGGTAAGAATGTGACATCGATTAGAATATAAGTAGAAATTCTCTCTTGAAACATTTAATACAGGAGTGGATGTAGAGTACAGTTAGAGTTGGAAAGCTTCGTGGGAAAAGAATTCCTGCTTTGGAAGAAATATTTTCTGGATGACCTAACATGGCTCATCACTTCTAAGATTCTGCAAAATGGCAACATAAATTTTTGTCTCTGGTGTGTAGAGTTTTTTAA
This sequence comes from Dryoscopus gambensis, assembly GCA_013389985.1. Taxonomy (NCBI): domain Eukaryota; kingdom Metazoa; phylum Chordata; class Aves; order Passeriformes; family Malaconotidae; genus Dryoscopus; species Dryoscopus gambensis. The sequence continues at coordinate 32,730 of WEIT01016978.1, read as the reverse complement.
TGCTCACACTAATGGTCTACAGATCTAGAGTCAGAGTACAATTCTGAAATATTTCAGCCACCATGATAAGTCCTTTGACAATAAACGCCAGAGGAGTGTAGTGTTACCCATGTTAAAACACACGCAGAGGTCTTTTCTTTGAACAGCCCTATCTTTGAGGTGGTACCAGGACAATTTGACAAACACGTCACCACAAAGTGAAGGCACATAAAATCTGTCTTCAGACTATAAAGTTTTGAAAAACTACGGTTCTCATATGCTCACTTCTCAGGAACTCCTTGAAACCCACAGGAAATTCTATGGCTTCCCTTCCTTAGAATGGGAGCCATTCACTTAAAAAAAAAAGAGCAGGAGAGAAGAAAGCTAAAGCCATAGCTTTGGCACATGTCACTGCATCAGGAGCATCTGTTCTCGAATTCACAAATTTCCCATCTCCCAGACTCGCAAATGCATTAAGCATGTGAAATAGAGTTTTTGGGGAGATAATACTGTCATTCCCCATGACCACCTTCAGCTGACTTGGCCTACATTATTTTGCCCCACCAGTGTTAAAGTAAAAGCTAGACTCTCCAACTGCTTCCAGTAAATGAACTCAAATATTTGCAAAGATAGAGAGACAGCATCTTATGCCACTAACGTATGCAGATTAATATATTTCTTCAGTACAAAAAGTTGCATAACACTGTGTTTTCTCATTCCTCCTTCCCAAATGATAACTTTACAGAAACTGGAACAAAGAGCAGTTTACCATTTTGAGTTTGTTTTTTCTAGTTTACTGTATTTGAAAGTTATGCCATCCAAAAGACATTCAGAGAATAAAATATAAGATAAAAAATACCTGTTTAAATATACTGAAATTGATTTACTATATATGCCAAAGAAAATAGAATACTAAAATATTCCCTTGGGACTTGCTTTTTGACACCACAATCCCTTAGATTTCTGGGCTTTTTGACACCACAATCCCTTAGATTTCTGGGCTCACATAGGGCTTTCATGTGACATATTCTAATTTAAGTCACAGGTTTAAACAATTTTACCTGTTATCAAATTGGACATATAAACCCCCCTTCATTAATCTCATTTTTATGTATTCCTAAGTGCATATAAAACAGTATGACATATATGATCTATTATGACCTATTAAGACTACAGTTCCTCTGGCACTAATTAGTAAATGCACCTTGAATTTTAAATAAATAGACATTTGAGTAGTTGCCAAAGAAGAACAGGAGGATAAAATGTACGTATGCCATTCCCTAAAGCTAACATAAAAGTTCAGTCTGATTTTAAGCTGCTTTAATGGACATGAATGTCAAAAGGAATAACAAAATACCTTCACTGGAGTGTGTGTTTTCTTATCTTTTTATACATAAAAATACTTACCGAAGACATAGACATAATTATTTGAAGAATCCTATTGTTCTAAAAGGATTTTTTTTTTTAACTCTGCGGTTCACTATGTTGCAGGGTGTACTTAAAATATAATGCAAATTATTTGCTGTCTGTACCAGTGTGAAATTTTAGAAGAAAAAAATCTCAAACCTAAAATAGTTATGCATGAATACAACATCATGAGTCCAGTTTTTCTAATGAAAGAGAATAAAATGGGTAAGGATTGTCTTGGTTTAATTCTGTTGTCATTTTTTCCCTAATATTGTACTAGAAAAAAAGTCAGAGAAAAAAAGAAATTCAAACACAAAAACAACAGGCAAGCCAGTTCCAAAAAGCAGCTTAAGGACCAAGAAAATTAAGTGAGGGTCTTACATGTTCCGAAGTAAAACTGAGACCCAGAACAATTTCTCTTAGTCATTGCTGACTGTAAAGAAGCCTGAGGCACCCATGAACTCCCCTTTTTACCTCAGCATTCTCTTGACACCTGCAATGCTGCCCTGTGTTCACACCTGATCAGACCTGCTCAAACCCCAACCCTTTGGCTTTCCAAACTAGGCATAAAAATATTTACGTCTTTACATTGTAATCAGCTGTGAAAAGTAGAAGCCACCTGATCAAGATTGCTGTAGGTCAGCCCCGCGGGTTTCTGTTGCTTTACAGATGAAAATGGCATTTCCATGGCTCACTCCATGGCATCTTCAAATGGCACTTTTAAAATAGATGAGATACCCTAAAAATGTCTTCTCCTCTCTACTGCCATCAAAGGCACTCTGGCATGATTAGCATAGAAGCAGCTGTCTAAATCTGTTGTAGGTGATAAAAATAGCTTAAACTGTAAATGCTAACAGGCAGCAGATAATTTGGGGGGGGTGTGTGTGTGTATGTGTGTGTGTGTGTTTACGGGTGAATGTCTGGAATTGAGCTTTTGTATTTTCAAGCAGAAACTTGCTAGCTGCAAGCAGTGTGGACTGGTCACAAATTCTGATTAGACTTGAACCAAGCAAAAGTGACGCAACCTGAATCCTACAATTAATAGAGACATGAGAGAGAAACACCAATTAGGAAGCTATGCATGTGCACATACTCTAATTAGGTTGGAAAGCTTGGGGTTTGGGCCTCTGGAAAGAAAGCCAGTGTTAAAAATAAGGGCTCTAGAGAACTGATCTTGGAAAGAAGGGTCTGAAAAAGGTGGTGAGTGGCCTGATTCAGGGATACAGAGGCATGCTGCTGCTACATAAATACAATCATATTTCTTTTCAAAGCATTTGTGCACATTGACAATCACACAGAATTACACAAAAGCCTTATTGCTTTTTATCCCGGGCAACAGTAACAGGACAAGAGAAAATGGTCTCAGGCTGCACCAGGGAAGGAAGAATTTCTTCATGGGTAGGGTTGTTAAGCATTGGAATGGACTTCAAAGGAGGTGGTGGAGTCACCACCCCCGGAGGTATTCAAGAAACAACTGAATGTGGCACTTAGCACTATGGTCTATTTGACATGATGGGGACCAGTCAAAGGTTGGATTTGATGATTCTGTGTGATTCTGTGCGATTCTGTGTGATTGGAGCATGATCCTGGAGGTCAGAGATGAGTAGAGCTAAATGCTGGGGGATGCCCAGGGACTTGGGCCGAAACTGGCTGCTGCAAGTCACTGCCCAGACATGACTGCCTGCCTGCCCTCCCTGGGCAGCAGGGATCTCTCTGCGGGGAAGGGAAACTGACCCCTAGTGAAAATAACATTTTTTAGAGCAAGTGTGTGAGATAATCAAACAGGGTAAAAGCCTGAAGGTTCTTTAATAAATCTCAGAATCCAGAATCACTGCACGTTGTTGATTCCTCTGTCTTAGCCATAATAAAACCTTACATGTCTGAATTTGGGCAAGGTAAATTCCATTTAAATTGAAGTTATGGGAAGACATTGCCCATAATAAAAGAGGTATGAACCTCTCAAGGATGCTGAGCGACCGCAGCTCAGCACTCTTAGTCTGACAGCACTCCTTCTTGTCAGCAAATACCAGCTACTGTGCAACTGAGTGGTAGGATACCTAGAATTTTTTTTCAAGCCCATGAAAGCCGTCATCACATAACAAAGAACACAGTTTTGCCAGTGAAAGAAAACAAGCAAAGAAGCAAAACTTCATGTGTGGGTATTCAGATTAAAAGCCCCTATTCCCATCATTATTCTGAGGGTTTATTCAAAAACTACACAAAATTTGTAAATAGTGTTGTAGGAAGAGATGAATCTCACAGATAAGATGTTACCTGGAAGGTTAACTGCAGTCCATCTTTTTCATCTCATTAGTTTCCAAAGAGCTGTGGTCTGGGAGATGAACAAGATACCTCAAATGACTGAAATAGAATTCAAGTACTTAATTTCTCAGTTATGACACTATTCCTCTTCTGTCTAACCTACTGCTTCATTCCAAACCAGCTAAAATCTTTCATCCTTTAGATTTTTAACATTAGCATTTCCTTCACTTCTGTAGTCCTGTTTATGAGGCTGTCAAGATATGCTTCAGTTTGCACAGTTTTAAACAGATCCATGTGTAAACCCTGTCAATGCCCAATGACTATTTAGAAATTAATTGATCCTTGACGGTGATGTTTAATGAGCTTCACCTTGTGGATAATCTCAGAGTCCTTTGAATACATTACAGTTCATATCAAATGTAATGACAGTGATCTCTGGTATCTACTTAAGAAGTTTTGGAGTAGAAGATATTGAAAGGGCCATGAGAGCACCCCCAGGGGCTTCTGGAGATTCAGTTGTTAAGGCTCTGGGTCAGTTAAGAGCCAATGCAGTTGAGGGTAACCTCTTCCCAGTGGTCACCCAGGAGAAACTCCCAGGGGCCATGGGGGTGAACACTGGCTGGGAAGGTGCTTTCTATTGAGGGTCCTGTCAGAGCTTCAGGTCCAGCTCCTGCTGTCATGTGCCCATGTTCCTCCTGCTCCTGCTGAGCCACAAACTCCTGGAGGGCAACATCCCAGCCTGGGGCCACCATCCCACCATGCCCCATTGGGCATGGAGGTGCCCAATGCCCTGGGACAGGGCTGGGTTTGCTATAAAGACTTCACTGTGACTCCAATATAAAACACAGCAATGAAAACAAAAAATTCATCTTATTTATTTTTCTCTTAACTCTAGGAAAGTCATTTTTCATGTGCTCATTTACTTTCTTATTATTCCGTACTCACTTTTTTTATGAGTATGGCTTCTTAACTTATTACCCATAACTTTATCCAAAAGTTTCTTGGATTCAGTAAAGAGTGTGTTGTCCAAATCAGAAAAAGAGAGAGACTTTCCTTAAAACTATGGAACAACTAGTTCCCATTAACTAGGGAATTTACTTCAAATAATGGATGCTCTTGTTGGAATCCTTACATTACCTCCATAAATGTCTGGTTGAATGCTCTATTCACTGAGCTGAGTCAAGAGGGTGAACAAGAACACATGCAAGAAGTTAAGTGTTCTTAATAGCCAGTGGAGAAAACTTTGGGGCACCTTTCCACAAATATCTTTCTCCTGAATATAGAGGAATTCTATGAAATTTAGCATCCTTTCTATCTGTCTTGTTTTCTTTGGGACTGTTTCCTTTTGTACAAATAATTAGCTATTCCCAAGGTAATACAGAGGAGCTGCCTTGAATATTTAAATCCTTCTCTTGGTAGATTGTTTATACAGAATAGAATGGCTCCAAGAGAAGTCACTGGGAGATAACAAATATAATAAAATCCACACTGCAATTAGGAGAGTCACTGGGTATAGAAGAATCTTGGGATCTCAGCAGAAGCTATGGGTCAGACACATCTGGAACTTGAACAGGTTTAGTAAAAAACAATGACAAATCTTTGTGCAAGCAGTGATGGGTGGGCAGGTGATAATCATTATTGAGAAATGAGATGTCTGTGTCATAACACACAGCTCCATGAAAATATCAGGTCAGTGCAAGAGCAGTCAAGTAAACAAATGTAATTCTATGGATTATTATGAAAAAAGTAGCAAACAAAATAGAAAACTTCATTATGCCCTTTTTCCGTAGAATGTGTGATATACGCACATCTAAATATTGTGTATCATTCTTCCTAGTGAAAACATTATAGCAGAACTAAATGTATGTGTTGACTATAGTTTCCCAGGGACAAACTGTCTGCGCACCTAAAGAGCAGGAACACTGCAAATATGAAGCAAAGGATTGAGCAACACAGAGGTATTCTGGTTATGCTCCATCTAAAAAATGCAGCTGATGGGAACTAAGTTAAAGAATTATTTAGATGATAATCAAAAACTGAATTTTGCTTCATTAACTTAAGAATGCACATTGTTTTTCAGGATCCTACCTATGCTAATGACTAAAGTCAGTAAAACTCCACCTAAATGTGAACTGACATCGACTTTAAGATTACCTTTTCCCATCCCTCAAAGACATTAATATAAATACAGCTTATGTGGGGAGGGAAGTCAATGAAGACTCCATCATAACTTCTAGGACTGGTCAACGACCTGAAACTATATTCTTCCTTGTTGGGACACATATTGGGTAAGAACCTTATCCTATGCACACAGAATGATTATCTCAAGCTAGCTTTCATTTGTGATAGGAACTTGTCTGTATATCAGTTTGTTTTTGCAGTCAGCATACTATCAATGGTAATCTATGAACAGCCCATCGCAGTCTTCTACTGTCATTGTGTTTGTTAATATAGAGTGTCATTCCATACACTGCTTAATGTGAGTCCTTTAGGGGCACTAGCAGCAGCTGGCAGCAGATAACAGAATTGACAAACGTGACAATATTCCAAATAAAAGTGCAGGTGTTGTTGGTGCATGACCCTGAGTAAATTAGTTGAACCACACTCCAATACAAGGGGCTGTTCAGTGGAGTCTGTGTTACAGGGTGCTGACCGGCTGCTTGGCACAAAAGTTTTGTCTTGGTCATGCTGATAGATTGATCCAGTACAAAGGGTTCAAGAAAATCTGCCTTTCACATGACAAGATGTGTGACAAAAAAATTTTTAAAGCATCAAACTGTAGAAGGAACTATTTAATAAATTATAGCTTTCCAGCCCAGATAGGAGGCAAATGAAAGGGTTATGCAAAGATATAGTAACTCATGTATGTCATAAAGTAAATGCATGGGAGATGCATAATATAAGAACTGAATAACATCCGACAAGAGAAGATGGTAGCATATAAACAATTTCTTCATTCAGTGTATCTTCAGTACAGAATATTGTTGATGCTAAAAATTTACATGAGTTCAAACATGGAGTGTGTGAATCCATAGAATCAAAGAAAAACAACTGTGGAGTACTAAAACCAGATTTCCATCTTCTTCAAAACAGGCCTAGCCATCTCCTGTCATTGAACATTGCACATCATTGGAAACTGCAGGAGGCAGTGTTTTAACCTACTTGTGTTTTCGTGTTCTTTTCAGTATCTCATATAAATATCTACCAATATCCATGTTGAAGTTTTGGTATTTATTCAGTTTTTGATGTTAGAAATTGAGTCTCAGAGAGAGAAGTTGAATCCTCCAAGGTAACACACTCAATCAACATCTGAGATAGGGAAAGAAATAGCTGTCTTCTGACTGTCATCTTGGTGCTTCATCTCTGAGATAGAAAGAAAGCCTTGACTCTTTAAAGGATCTCTAAAACATGAGTAGATGCATCGAGTTTTTAAAAAATAAATTTAAAAAATCACTAACAGAATCTGTATGAGATAAAATGGGTTTTAAAAAATAATATGCTGCAGAGGGGAGAAAGTCTGACAGCAGGCATTATGCCTCATATGATGTCTTGGAATGTGTGTGCATTCTGCACACAAACACTGCCGTGTATTTCTCTCTGTTTGATTAGGCTCAGCTGGATGCAGCATTCTTGATCGAGGTACAATACAAAGAAATGCTCTTTTCTCTCCCTGGGAGAATAAAAGTGTCCTTTTCTTTTTTTCCCTTTTCTCTTTTCAGCAGGTTCCTAAGTGGTCTGAATAAATCCAAAGGCCTTGGATCCCTACTGTTGAGAGATACCAAGCATGTGGAATTTCAGCATGAGAAGATGTAGTCATAATTATTCAATAAAGTACCCACATTTCTTCCTTTGAATACACTGATTTTACGTCACTCTAAGTAGGAGAAAAGGCATTGTCATAACAAACAATGAGAAGATAATGACTAGCTAGATGAATATGAAATCCTCGTTTCCATAATCTGAATGAAAATGTCTACACCCTTTTTTAAAATAATTTCACTCTGCTAAGCACTGAAAGGTCTGCATTCATGATGACGTAAAAGAGAATGCAATTTCCTAGAAGTATGAAGGGAAGGGAAAGCACTTTACTCTTATTATCCTTTTTGAAGATAGAGACTTTTGCTTTTGCTTGAGATGTCACCAAGAAGGAAGATATTCCAAGAAGGAAAAAAAAGGATGAAAGACACATCACTGTCTTCCAGAAGTATCTACTGAAATAAATAATGGAATCATAGAATCATAGAATGTTAAGGGTTGGAAGGGACCTTAAAGATCATCTAGTCCCAACCCCTCTGCCATGGGCAGGGACACATCCCACTAGACCAGGTTGTTCAGGGCCTTGTCCAACCTAGCCTTGAACATTGCCTGCCATGGGGCATTCACACCTCTGGGCAACATGTTCTAGTGTTTCACCACCCTCATAGTAAAGAATTTCTTCCTAATATCCAGCCTAAATTTCCTTTCTTTCAGTTTGTACCCATTATTTCTTGTCCTATCACTACAGTTCCTAACAAAGAATCCCTCTCTGGCCTCCCTGTAGGACCCCCTCAAATACTGGAAGGTTGCTATGAGGTCTCCACACAAGTTTCTCTTCTCCAAGCTGAACAGTTGCAGTGCTTCAGTTCTTGTCTGGACTTGCTGCAACAGTTCCATGTCCTTGTTATTTGGGGACACCAGAACTGGATGCAGTACTCTGGGCAGGGTCTCACAAGAGCAGAGTAGAGGGGGAGAATCACCCCCTTTGACCCACTGGCCATGCTCATGAATGAAGTAGGCTGCATTGTTTTACTGACTTAGACTCATGCTATTGTTATTTAATGATCATATTTGTGTAAAAAAATGTGCTCACTTAAAAATAAGGTGAACCACTGCAATACCATTTGTATAACTCTGCCCATTTTACAGTGTGTGTGGCGATCACTTTACAACACAAAGTGCTGACCTCTTGGCATTATCATGGCAATATCCTCAGTAAAAATCACAGAGCTTACCTTTTCGTCCCATAATAGCACAAGGCAATCTCTGAATGTCCTGATCGTTGTTACCTTATTTGCTATATTTGCTAAGGGCGTAAATTCAAACACCTAATCTACTCTCTAAATGTTCTAATTCCATCACTTTTATGGTTATTTTTCAATCTGATCAGCTCTATTTTCATGGTGATAGTTCAGTTAACACATTCACATTTAGCTCTTACAGTCCCTCTGCTGGAAAGAAAATACTTTTCAACTACCGTTCTAGTCTTAGTTATTTACAAGTATGCAGAGAGTGAAGCTAGGAAAATGCTGTTGTGATTTTACCACAAAACATTTTAAAAATAAGCTTTATTGTGTTTGGGAATATTTACAATTTGTTCACAAATACAAATGCTCACCCATTCCTCTTATTCTGCTTCCATATTTTACCAATCAGTTTAGAAAGATGGGCAGGAGTCAACATTTTCCTTTCATTAAAAAACCCCAATATTTAAAAAAACCCCATATTCCTCCTCCCCAAAATAAAATGAAACTTGATCGTGAAGATAAAGTCAAAATTTCCTGAGAAAGTTAAATATACATGATATGATAAAATAGGAAAAGAAAAAACCCTACATGCATAATGCTAATTTTACCTTTATTTTTTCATATTTCTGTAATGGAAATATCTCAATAAAAATAGTAAAAATACTATTAAAATAAAAAATTCAGATTTCTCTCATTGAAAAAAATTACCAAACTATGTTCCTGTTAGATATTTCTGCAGGTAAAACTGCACTTGTTAAGTGAAAAACAGTTTTATCTAAAATATCTCATCAGGACTTGACTGCGTCTTCCATAGAATTAGCAATGGAATTGTAGGAAGAGCATGCTTCATTAAGGCCTTGATCTTGTACACCACAAAGACATATAGGAGCCTTCTCTCAGGTGTGGGAAGAAAACTACCCAAGCCATACAAAGGTCACAACACAGACTAAAGGCAATCTAAGCCAGAGACTATCAGAAGAGCAAAAAATTAGAACCTTACTGTTCATTTTTGCCCTCACTGATCTGAGTGAAAATGCTCATGTACTTTACTACATTCAAGAATATTTCCTCTGAAGAGGGAAAAATAATTTTACCAATTTCTATTCTCTTTCTCTTAATTTTTAATTGCATTTCTCAATATGCATCTTGATATCTCTTTCTGCACCTTGCAATTTAAACAAAAATATACAATGATTACTGGATGATTGCACAGCTACTCATGTAATTCACTCTATTTTTGTTTTTAAAAAGTACTGGAAAAGTACACTCTGTCTTCCACTGGTCTCCAACTATCCCTCTGGATAAGGGCCATTGAAAGAGTCAGTGCCAAGTACCCATGAATCCTGCCCTCCTGTTTTGAGGTCCAATTCATCCTGCTGAAATGTACTCAGGCACTTTTGAGTAACAGCATTACACAAATCAGAGAAACAGGAGCTGGTAAATAATGCATTAAATCAAAATTTAAAAAGGAATCTAGGTTACCAGGAGGCTGAGCTAACCGCTGCTTGACCAGGCGTTTGGAGCAGACAGAGATCTTCCTGGCTTCTGAAGGACTAATAGGAACTGCAGTAACGGTAGTCTGGGGGCCTGGGGAAGATGCTGAGAGCCAGAAAGCTTGGGTCTGTTTCTTAACTGGCAAAGGGGCTTCTGCTCTTTCACACCCAAATTGATTGTGGAGACAGAAAAAAACCAGTTGAAACAGATTCACTTTCATGGAAACTTACAGTATCAAAGAATATCTGATTTCCGCAAGAGTTTCCAGGCAGTTCCATTTGGGAAAGACAAGCTATAGTTATATTTCCTTGTTACAGGGACATATTTGAAGGGGTTTTTTAACCTCCTATATCACACTGCAGTAGCACAGTACTTTCACAGTATTTCTGAACAATAAAAAGACACCTCTGAATGTCTGACTTGCCACACCTTTACCTGAATTAGAACTTCTAGTCACAGATTCACAGGCAGCATGAGGGGAATTTGACTCTGATCCAAAAGAATCAGTTTGAAAGAAGATGAAGTGTATGGCAAACTCACACAAGAAGAAAATGAAAAGCTGGGGCAATTCTCCCCAGCCTGTCCACAGGTAGATACAGTCACTCTGAAGTTTTGGCAATTTTTCTTCACTGGTACTGTTAAGTTGCAATATTGCAAACTAAAAATTTTAGGTTTTATGTTAAGAGGGAGTAATAACTTGACTCTACAATTTTTCACATACTTTGCAATGAAGCAAGACTCCATAGGAATCTGATACTTCTTGACTTGTTAACATTTTTATTCTTTTTGTGACATTAATACCTGCTACTATACCTATATCAACTGCTTAGCTTAAGATATTTATCCTTTTGTTGGGATTCTGTGTTCTTAATTTCTATCATTATATGTGAAATTTTGAGACTCGATTTCTGCTTTCTAACGTGTAATCTTAATAGTTCATCACAATGCTTTCTCTTTTAAAAACTCAACCATAAATAAAAAGATTCAACATAAACTATAAATTACATGTCTTTATGTAAATGCAAAATTAAATTAACAAAACATTTTATTCCTCCTATCAGTATTTCTGACAGAAATGTTTTTCATTGCAGTGATGTGGAATAACTTCATGTCTAGTGGTGAAAGTAGAATGGCACAAATTCAGTCTGGGACTGAGCTTTTAAGTAGTCAGTATTTCTGCCAATGCTTTTGGCAGCAGCTGCCTAGCTTCACTATACAGACCTGATATGACCTAAGCATGCAGAATAATTTTTTTCTTCCCTGTTTTTTAATTCATTGCTGAAACACAGGAGCAATTTCATCAGGATTAGTGTGAAGGATTACTGATCCTGTTAAATTGAGGTGGACAAATAGACTATATTGATTTCACTAGTGAAAGTTAAAAATATAGAAATGTTTACTTAAAATCAAGAGGTTTTGAAAGCAGAGCAATAGTTATGTGGACACACAAGAATGGAAAGAAACCTTTACTCTGCTGATGAAGATAATTTTGTTCAATTGCAATCTCTTGTCTCTTACCTTTTGCAAGGGAAATAAAACTACCACATACATCCTAATTGTGTGATGTGAGTGCATATATAGAAAATAACTGCATCAGTGGATACCAGAGGAGGATTTTTCTTTGCCTAGCCATTTGGCCTTATATTTGCTCTTCAGTAGAGATAACTAGTGTTAAGTTTTGAGGCAAGAAAAATAGTTTCATAGGTAGATAGTGTGCAAAAAGAAATGGCTAAACTAGAGAAGCAACAGAAGTTCTTAAAGTAGAGCTGTTTAACTTCAAGAAGATGGAGGCAAGGTGGATGAGGAGTGGCAGCAACAATGAAAGTGACATCTATCTGCATGGATGCCTGATTAGAGGGTAGCAAGGAAGGTGGAGTCAGACCTCTCAGTGATACCCAATGAAAGAACAGGAGGCAATGAGTGAAAAAACTTTAAATAAGGGTGGTCAAATGTAATGGGTTACTTAGGGGTGGTTTTTGGGACTTTGGATTTGGGAATCTCCTTTCTTTCAAAACCTAACTGATGAACTTCTCAGCAGTCTATGAAGGGCCATCCTTCCCCTCTGAACAGAGGAATCTCTGGAGGTGCCTGCAACATCAATATTCTGAGATTTCTGTGAAGACATCTGGACTATTTTTTCAACTGTCTGCCCCTAGAGAGAGTCCCTTTGCATGTTCAGAACCATACTAGCCTGGATTTGTTGAGAAATTCAATATGAGCAAGCTCAGGCCAGGACATAGGTGTTGTTCTCCTGTGGCTTGTCTGGCTTCATTGTGGCTTTGCTTATTAAATTGTTAAGGGATACCAAAGACACAGTATTGAGATCAATACTTGCAAGTTCATTGGGAATGCTGCCCTGAAAGACTGCTTTATCACTCTTTTTTAAAAACTTTTGTGCATTCTTTGCCTTTGAATAGGAGAACCAGGTTTAATATTAAAGCACTTATCTAAATAAGCACCTTTACGACCAGATTCATGGTTTATTTAGGCACTCATATGGTTGAACAGTGACAGCTCAAATGCTTTCTAGCTAGTGGAGATCTCAACAGTTAATTTTGTAACAGACATATGTAAGTATTGTGGTGCATCTGCCTGTGTTCTCATGTGTATTTATACATGTGTTATACTTGGAGATAGCTTCCAAACTCACCACAGAGGTCTACTGCAAAACAGAGCTTGAAAGAGCCCTATAATGTGTTCATGTGTTAGTAAAAACCAAACCCAACCACCCAACCAAAAAAACCAATGTAAATTTACTGCAAAGTATATCTTACTGCAAGCTATAATTCAGAGGTAATTTTGCTAAGAGTTTCCCACAGGCATTTGGCAATTCAAGATGATGAAAGAAAGTTCACAAATGTTACAAGGTTCTTTGCAATAAATTTTTTTTCAATTTTGTATGTACAGAAACTAACTATTTTCATGTTTGTTAGTGTTATCTGGATAATGAATCTTGGAGTCACAGAAGAGGCTGAGTTGAAAAGGACCCACAAGGATCATGGAGTTCACCTCCCCCCCTGCACAGCACCACCCCCAAGAGTCATCCCATGTGCCCTAGAGCATTGTCCAAACTCTTCCTGAACTCTGTCAGGCTGGTGCTGTGACCACTTCCCTGTGGAGCAGAAGAGACTGACTGGCTACAACCCCCTTTCAGGTAGTTGTAGTGAGAAATAAGGACCCTTGAGCCTCCTTTCCTCTGGGGTAAACAATCCCAGCATCCTCAGCTGATCTTTATAAGATTTGTGCTCCAGACCCTTCACCAGTTCCATTGCCCATCAGTGACTTTCTTGTAGTGAGGGGCCCAGAGCTGCACACAGGATCCAGGTGTGGCCTCGCCAGTGCTGAGCACTGCCCTGGTCCTGCTGGTCTTATTATTTTTGATACAGGTCAAGATGCCATTGGCCTTCTTGGCCACCTGGGCACAGTGCCAGCTGTTGACCAGCACCCCCAGGTCTCATTCGGAAGAATGAAAAATTATACCCTCCTTTCAGTGTGCTAGTCATTAAATTTAGAACACTTTCCCTCTAGAATGTTTTTTTGGGACTCATTACAATATTTCTGGGGCATGGCCCATAGTCAACAGGAGATTGGAAGGGTTCTATCACATAGAATGGCCTGTGACTGGTGATTTAGTCTACCCAGAAAAGTAAAATATGTATGTTTTAAGCCTCTTAGCCTGGCAAAGCTATATTTGAAATTAATGCTGTAACAGCTAAAGCACTATGTAAAACCTGGCCAGGGGCACTGTTTCTCCTATTCAGCTATGAACTCAGATGAAAAACATGAGCAGAATATAGTTGCTCAGTGAAATTGTAAAGCGACTTATTTTGAGAAAATGAGAAAGATTATGGATATTACTGTCATGTGCATAGACACCATTGTTTGCAACCGTATTGAAATGTTTCTGTTCTAAACACTTTTAATAAATCTCTGCTGGTTAGTTCTATGATCTTTCATAAAAGGCAACTTTTTTTTTTAAACCATCTTATTCTTTGGCATTTACCAACACAGCAAGTCCAAAATTTGTGAATCCACCAATGTACCAACAGCTATAAAACATCTAAAGCATTTGGTTTACTGGTGATATGCTTCTGTGAAAGGATTCAGACAGCAATGGTTCTTCTGTCTGAGTTCTAAGTCAGGAACTGACACCAATCTTCAAGTTACAAAAATCTATAAGCTTCAAATGAAATCCAGGCTAACAATGGCTAAGTAGTGATTATATTGCTTTTGAACTGTACTAGTGTAATATTTGACCTTGAACATGGGCACAGGGATTGCTGGACTCTGTGTTCCTTGTATGTTTTATGCCACAACCTTTCCTTTTTCTTTGCGTCAAATGCTTATTATTTGTGAGTTTCCTGTTCTCTTAGAAAGTTGTGTTTGCTGGTCTGCATCAGTTGAGCTCTTACAGGTATCACATGAAATGTATGTTCATAGTACATGAACATGGAAATTAGGCAGGAAATACTCTAAATGAGAATAATGTATCTATAAATGGGTAGTGAGTAATAAATAGCAATACAACAGATATTTGGGCAGATTCAGGTGTCAAACAGGTGCCAGTGAATCTATTATCTGATACAATGATGCTTATATACAATAAAGATTGTAGAAACATTTATTTTGTAAGTTTTATAAAGGCTCTTTTTCTAATATGAAGGTTAATTATTTTATCTTACAGCTACTAGGTTTCTGATTTTTCACCCATGGTAAAACATAAAAATGTGTGAAAAATGACCAAAGGAAATGTCACATCTTGAAACAGTAAAAAAAAAAAAGGGGGCGGGGGGGAGACGTGGCAACTACTGAAGAAAGGGCAGTTAAAGATGCTGCAGGCAGCCGTCAAGTTTAGTTATCCAGGACCTTTCAAATATATCATAGCACTACAAAATCTGGATTTCTGTACACTTCTGTGATCCTGTTATCTTGTTTGGATAACACTTTTATCTGAACTACACATGAGTAGGAAGGCAGCGCTTGAACATGCCGAGTGAGGCGATGATCACACGGAGCCCTTGTGCCGAGAGCGTCCCCCGCAACCGCCCCCGCGGCACACCCCGGGCGGCCACAGCACCGTCCCTCGGCTGTGGCAGGCACAGCACAGACCCGCAGCTAACGCAGAGCCCTCCTTGGGAGGGGGTACGGCTCCCGGGAGACCTCCTGGGACCGAGTACCCTCACCTTCCCCCGCATGAGTGACTATTTTCTCCTCTCCTGGATATCCGTGTGTGATCCTTGCACTCTCTGGATGTGGCAAATCCTGGGACGACTCACCGTTAAGGAGAAGGAAGCACCCAAGATTCGTAAATGCTCATGGGTCGAAAGGAACATCAAAGTCTGAGCGTCCGCAAACTACCAGAAAGTTTTGTCAGTAAATGAAACACTTGGCATGNGGGAAGGGAAGGGAAGGGAAATCACTAGTGCTGGTTTCAGCACTGATCCAGCTGATTTCACCTGGTTTCAGGATGAATCCAGCTGCATCAGTCCAGCTGATGGGATGTCCAGGGTCTTAGGATGCCATCTGTGCTTGGGGGGTGGTACCTTTTTATGTATATGTTTCTCTGCCCCAAAGATAGGTTTTCCACTTGCTATGCAAACTAGTTATCATGTGCAGTCCATTCTTGCCAGCCTTTCTGGAAATGGATCTGAGGGCTTCAGGGGTCCTTGGTGGCCTTAATCCCCCCTTTTTGTCTATGCCTACTTCTTGGCCTCCTTCCTGTGCTTGTGCTTACCTCCAGGAACTATAACAAGGATGTTTGTCTCAGAAAAGTGCTGTCCTATCTCTGCATGGACCCCTTCTCCAGCCAAATTTTGTTATTTCTTACGGCATGTTGATACCAGCAGTCCTTGGTTGTTAGCAACAATTCTTGTCTGTTGTTGCCAACAGTCCTTGGCTGGTTCCACAGCCATCCAGTACTGGTGTTTGAGACATGCACAATAGTCCCTTATCTTTTGGGATTCTCCAAACTCACCTTCTGGGTACCCCTGAGCAAGACCCCTCCCGAGGAGATGTATGTGTGTATGCGTTTTGGGTCAGTGTCAGAGCAGTAACAATGTCCCTGGAACAGAGCCCATAACCTGTTAAATGGTGTTGGGGTGCTGGTGTCAGCACCCTCATTGTTTGTGAGATATGGCCACGGGTTTTAGTTGCAAGCTAGAGCTTATCTGAGTTTGCTCCGTGTGTGAAGTTGTTTGTATTCCTCTGTACTGCAGCCTTTTACATCTCCTGATTCTACACAAGTGATCCTCGATGCCTGTTCTGGACCTGATGCCTAATTGAGCTGAACTACAATTGTCGAAGGAGACCTGCTCCCTCAAATGTGTTAGGAAACAGCCTTTCATGCTAGCAGAGGCAGCTTTTCCCTTCAATTATAAGTAAGCAAGTACAGCACTGTTAGCAGGATCAAATATCTAGTGCCTTACCAAAGCTGAAGGTTACCTGTGCACTACACTGTGTTCTGATGAGAAAGTTTAAAAAAGAGGAAGCAGCAGTCCAGATGCAATAACAGCATATAAGAAGACTGTGAATATGGATGTGTGCATGTGTGTCGGATGCTTACCTAATGATATACATATACATCCATATGAAACGTGCATATATTTAGTTATGTACAAGTTCAAAATCATTTGAGAAAAGAAAAACACTGATTCTTATCTAAATATTATTTGAAAATAAACTTTAGGGTAAGCTGTGTAAGAATTTTTTCATGTGTGACAGTGACCATTTTTGCTTGCTAAAATCCATCCTGATAACTTAGTACCTTTTAACTTTACTATCTGTTTATTCTCATCTACATCTATTATGATACAAAAAGCTAGGCAAGAAGGAAAACACACTTTTTAATAACTGCTCTGTCAACTAATCTGTGTTTAATATACTTTCATGTCCAGACATTGCTACTAAATAAGGAAAGAGCTGACTCACACATCCACCAATAATTCACAAGTCAAGATTCCTGGACACAAAGCTAGTAATATTTTACACTATGGATTAACATGTACAGAGTATGAGGTTTCTTAAAGATCATAGATTTATAGGTGCTCTCAGCAGATATTCCTCGTCTGCTAGAAAATAAAAAGAGAACATTGTAGTGTAACATCATTCATATATAAAAATCAATTGCATTTCAACCTGAAGCATATAACCCTTTTAACAAAGAGATCTCTGTAACACTGAATCACTGAAATCTTACATGTAATGACTTGCCATGTTAAATAACACAGTATTTGCACAGCAGCAATTGTAATATTTATTTGTTTCTTCCTGTGTTGACTATCAATGCAATAACAGGTGTACAGATGCTAGATTTCTTTGGATATCTTAACCAGACTGCTTACTGCAGCCATTGCAGCAGGAAGTGTCTGTACTCAGTTGTAATCTTCAAAACAATCTGCAGTGTGATAGCAAACTCTACCCTTAACTTTGTATCGTGAATGTTTGAACTACATCATGCACGGAAATTTGCTGCCTGGCAAGATCAGCAGGTGTAGGCTCAGCCCCTGATTCTGGTGCCTGGCTTTGCAATATCCTTCCTTTAATAGAAAAGAAAATGTGATGTTATGATAGCTCTGTGCCATTAAAGATATTCTCACACTGTGGGAGGAAAACACCTGTTTCATCAAAGGAAAAATAAAAAAGTAAATTCAGCTGCCTGTAGGATGTAATTTTAAGTGTTCTTTGAACTATTTCAACAGCACAAAGAGTACCTATTCTTGTGCACATAGGACAGTACTGTATGTGTATTTTGAGTATTATAGTTCTCTTAACAGACTGGGCCAATCTGGGCTGCCCATTTGCTGTGGTCTCTTATGCTTGTGTTAAGAATCTTTTTTATTTCTCTGTAGCTGTGAAAAAAACCAATATATACAGACATCATGGCTTTACTCTTTCAGCTACCTCATGTTTTCTTTAGTCAGTTGCTGGTTGTGCAAAAGATTTCTAAGGTTATTGTTAAAATAACTGTGCTTGTTTTTGAGAAATATGTAAGTGCACACAAATCCAGTAAAGGCCTTGGATGATTATAAGGTCCAAACAAAGCACTGGGTGTAGCAACGCTCCCCACTTTTTTAGAGTTGAAATGATATCTTACATCTATGTGACTGTAATAACTTTGTACAGAGACTGACAATTTTTCTAGTAGCTATATTTACAAAGGATTAATCAAAGCTACTGGTTTGTTTCTAAAACATTGCAAGAAGAAATTATGTCAGTGCCTTCTTTC
>WEIT01016978.1:0-13824 GCA_013389985.1 Dryoscopus gambensis | reverse complement strand
TTGGTGCAAAATACAAGGAAAAGATAGTGCATTTCATCAGTGGCCTAATCCTAACAGAGTACATTTGAAGGACTACTAAAACGGAATACTTGTGATATAGGGAGGACCAAGTAAACAGATTTTTCAGGATATAGCCATTTAATGAATGTTTAGAAGTAAATCAAATAAATATGCTAAGCCCTTTCAATGGAGACTTGTAAATGGAAAATAATTTGGGTTTCATTTAAAACGTGATAGGAATTTGCATTTGAAATATGACCTGTCAATCACTGAGTGCTCGCATATTCATTTTTTAGTTTGTGTCTTGTATATTTTTTAACCACTTTGTGTTACAATTATTAACAGTGATTCCATTCATTCGTTTCTTTGTGACATTATTTGTTTTTCTAACAACCATGAAGTTCTGTAAATGAATTAGTTTTATGATGAAGACATCTGCATACATGGGGTAGCTGTACCTGTGATTCAGATCCTCACTTATCTAGTGTAGTCTACTTCTGTTATGCAGCTATTTCAACACACATCAATTTCTAATAAAAAGACTTGTTTATGAGCCTAATAAGCACAGAAAACATTATGGAATCATGAAATAGCCAATTAACTTTGTGAATTTAAAGTCCTGTCCCTGCACAAGAAAACTAATTAGTGGTTATATGGATTCCTGAATTAAACTTTCTTCCTTTTATAGTTCATGTGGTTGTAAAGTTAAACTAAAAATATTCATAGTGATATTCTACTTTCTAGAAAGGATGCTGGAGGTTATAGTCAATAAATAGCTCTATTGCCTATGAACCCAGAATCTCATATTTCATTGTCACCTATTTGTTTCACACAGTTGCAAACAATTTATTCGCGCTTCACTGTAGAGTTACACACTGATCTCAGCTTTCTTGAAGAGGCTAAATTCAAGCACAACTCAAGCAATAGTTCCCTAGAATTTTGAAGCTAGGCTGTGCCTAGTCTTGGGACAGCTATGTGGGGAAATAGGTTAGGACTCTTCATTCCCTGTGAGTGACTAACCTAGAATTAAACACAGCAATGCCTTATTTTGAACGGAACATAATTATGCCACTCAGGAGGTGGGAAGTTTGGGCAATGATAGATGTTCATACCTTGAGTAACTGAGGTAGGAACAGTGGGGCCAACTTCCAATGTTCTATTGACAATAATTGTGGCTACATATCAGTTAGTAGTGGACTGAAAGAAGTTTTTACTGATCCATTGCAGCAAAGATTAGTGATCTTAGTCCTTAAAAAAATGTCTGTTGCTGCTCATTTCCTGGATAAGAAGTTGCATATCAATCATTCTTTTTTCCTTTAATTTTTTTTCAATAAAGTAATAATAGACAGGTTTAGTGCCTTCTTTTCCAAAATGCAAGTGGTTCACAAAGAAGATGCAATTGTTTCAGCTGGTGGAAATTAAAGTGGATTAAGGACCGAGTATGAGTTAATTCTGTAACTACTGCAGAAAAAGATCCTGCCACAATGGCTAGTATTAATAGAAGTGAATATAAAGTACAGAAATAATTATCATGCTCTATTTCAGCTCTGAAGTGAAACTTTACACTGAATCAGGAGCTAGGGGGAACAGGGGGAAAAGAAATTAACAAGTTTAGAATATAAAATCTTTGAGGTAGGAAGTATAAGAAAATCAAGAATATACTGCCAAAATGATAACTGACAGGAGATGTGATAACGATCCTTGGAAATGCTTACAGGGATATCTCTAGAAAACTCTTTAATTTGAGAACAGAAAAGTAGTAACAGGCTTAAACTGCAGAGAGACAATCTTATATTGGGTATTAGACATATGTGACAAAGTACAAGCTCAGTTAAAGGAAAAATATTCCAACATAATTAACATCACTTCATTAACATGGACTTCTCGATTCTTTTCCATCTTACTAGTTGTAATAACATACTGGGCTTGGGGGTTTTTTGTTTGATTTTTTTAAATTTCTTTTACTCCTTATTTGTTTCTCATTTCAGTCACTTATATGAATGACTTATATATCTTATTAACTATCAGCTCTTTTTTTTACTTGCTAGCTTTAACCTGAGATTCCAAAGCCTTCTGCTTACCCAACCCAACCCCAATCTTCATTACCACATCGGCTGGGAGGCCCAACCCAGAAGATGAGGAGGTCCATCCCAGTTGCAACATTACTCTGCTTTTAGCAATTCGACCCTAGATCCAATTCCTTTTCCTTCCCTCTTGGTGACAGATTTCCCTTTGCTCAGATTGAACTGACAGCTTGATACCCTGCATCCATAAAAGCCTTTATTGCTCTAAATTGCCTTTAAACAAGTAAACTGGACCCTAATGACTAAAAGGGAAAAGTAGATATCCATCATCTCAGTAGAAGGTCCCACAAATCATTTAGGCAAATTTATTCCAGAAGATCAACTTCTGAATTTTCTTCTAGGGATCTTCAAAGCCAGTCCCATGGGGGGTGATAATAATTCCAAATACATAAAAAGCTGGTGGAGAGACTTTATTGGAAGTCAGCCCTTTTGGAGAATCACTGTTTGTAGTGGCAGAACTCCACATTTATGATAAGAGTTCATTTAGGTACAGGCCTAGGCTAGAATGGTACTTAATATCCTTGCCCCCCACACTGTGAGACTGTACACAGCAGAGCACAGTCACACCTACAAAGCTGCAGGCTGAGGGGCTAAATCTCAAAATCCACCCTGACGCTGTGATTTCACATCTACTTGAGATTTTTCCACAGTTCTCTGATTACAGAACCTCTTACTGTAAAGATGTGATCCTGTGGGCTGCACCGTGGACATTACCAGGCTTTGCTGAACTACAGCACAAGACCTTGGCTGTCTGAAAATAACCTGAAGAATGATGATGTTACCAAGGTGATTGGGAAAGTGAGCTTACCACTCTGGATAGCACAGAGAACCCTGAAGTTTATCGCAAATTACAGTAAATTATGGTGTTTAGTGAAGTCCCAGTTCTCCAGTAGGCTCCTAGATTACTTAGTACCCAGCATCTGCTAATACAGAAAAGAATTAAACAAAGTTATAATGGAGCATGTCAACATGTTTATGCAGTCTCCTCTGCCTAATGGGAACTTACCAAGCAAACATTTTTCATCTTTCAAATCACTTCAGTATCAAAGCTGGATGAATGTTGAGAGAGATTTTTAAGTGTTATTTTTCAGGACAACCAGTACCTCTCTTCTAACTGTGAAATTAATAGGGAAGGTAGCATTGAAGAAATTTGCTCTATACTGAGGCTGCTGACATGAGTGGAAAAAAATTGTTGCAATACTGCACTTAGAAGAAATCATATGAGAAAACAGGTTTTGTAGCTACAAAGCACTAAAGGCCAAGTAAACATAGCTGAATTCTTAATTGCTTCTCAAAAAGCTTTTTCACAAGAAAGTAAATTCCACTAAAAGCCTTCACAGAAAAAGTCTGCTATGAAAGAAGATTAATTCTCTCCTAATAAAAGCTATATTTCATTATTAATCTGTAAGTTTTGAAGAGTCCAAATAAACTTCAGTCCTAAACAAATCAGGAATATCCAGCATTAGAGATGAAAATATTTTCCTTTTTTTAATGATTGTATGTACTCTCAATAGGTGTTAAATAATTTGACATGTGATTCAACATTAGGTAGTCCAGAGAAGGTCATCTCAGATGTAACAAATTTCAATATTCAATTTAATTTTAAGATGAAAGCAAGGCAGCATCAGAGTAGACACAGTGACAGCAGGCATGGATAAGCCTCAAGTACTCTTTGCCCCCTTGCTCTCTTCGCCAACAAGGTGTCTGAGGTTTCTGTATTTACTTAGAAGCAGAGTCCAAGGGGGAGAATACACAGCAATGGATTAAGATCAGTTATTTGACCCATACCAATCCACATGCTGTATTAAGGGAAGCTGAGAGAAATGATTCTTGCAAGGCTGCTTTCTGTTATCTTGGAAAAGGTCATGAAGATCAGGAAAGTTCCTGGGTAACTGGGGAAATCAAATGTTGCACCCACCTTCAAGAGATGCAGGTGATGCCATTCACCTTAATTTCAGCAATGCTTTCAACACTGACCCACACGATATTCTTGTATCCAAATTAGAGCACAACTACCTGAGTGGGTGAACAACTACATGGGTTAAAACTGGTTCAGTCAGTATGCTCAGGGGGTCACGGTTAATTGGTGATAATCTACCTGAA
Organism: Dryoscopus gambensis; assembly: GCA_013389985.1. Lineage (NCBI taxonomy): Eukaryota > Metazoa > Chordata > Aves > Passeriformes > Malaconotidae > Dryoscopus > Dryoscopus gambensis. The sequence continues at coordinate 9,637 of WEIT01016978.1, read as the reverse complement.
GGCCAGTGACATATGCAGTAATGCAGGCATCTGCCCTGGGAACTGTTCTGCTTAACATCTTTATCAATCGAGGAGGTGATGGAGTGTACTCATCAGATCTGCTGACGGCACTAAATTGGAGGAAACATCTGGTATGTGGGAGGGTAGTGCTGCCATCCAGAGGGACCTAGACAGCCTGGGGGGAAAGGCTAATAGGAAGCTCATAAAATTCAGGAAGGTCAGATGCAAATCACTGGAACAGGGGAGGAGGGGCCCCTTGAAACATGTACAGGCTGTGTCTTGACTTACTGGGGAGCAGCTCTGCAAAAAAGTCCCCAGGGCTCTGGCAGACAGTAAGCTGAATGAAGGACTAGATTATACTCCTCAGCACAGTGTCTCCAATATTGCATCCAGTTTTGAGCTCCCAGTATCAGACAGACAGTTCACTGGACAGAGTTCAGTGTACGGCCACCATAAGGGCTTGATGTTGGAGTACTTGCCCCATGAGGAAAGGCTGAGGAGTCTGGGCTGGTTCATTCTGGAGAAGAATCTGTCCACCTTCAGGGGGACTGATCAGTAGTGCTCTGTCACATACTGGGAGACATGTTAGTTCAATGTCCATGTTGAGTATCTAATTTTACTTTAATTTCCTTTGGTAAATATAAGGATTTTGTAATCTAAATGTGTTAGCTTGAGAACACATTTATGAAAGGGAGAGATAGGGAAAGAAAGTTATAAATCTAACAACAGCAAATTCTACTCATTCTACTAGACAAAAACAAGGTTTTGTCATATGGTAATTTATTGGATTAAGGTGTGAATGTGGTAAGTAATAATGCTGTTTTGACAGTGAATGATAAGGAGATTTTGATAAAATATTTATGAGGTTGTATTTTTTTGACACCAATGATTATGATTGAATATTTTTAAGGTCACCATGACACTGAAGAATTTTGACAAGATATTTATGAAGTCATTGTCATCCCAAAGATGGATGTAGATATGGAAGTGATGTAAATTAGGTGAATTCATGAAAGACAAATACATCAAGGACTATTAAGCACAAAGATATCAATTTTGACTCAAGAATTCAGATAGCTTTAAAGCTGTGAGGTTTTGCCAGAGAAGTATCACTGTCTGCTTTTACAGATGAAGAGATTATGTTAACTGAAACTTTGGTCTGACCTAATGTGTGAAATCCAATACATAAGGTACAAAGATATCGTGTTTTGAGATAATATAACTACCTCTAAACCTAAATGAAGAAGTTATGAAGGTTACAAAGGAGTATATACAAGTAATATACAAGCAATATTACTCTTCAGAGCTTTCCTGAAAATGTTAATTTTAAAATCAGTTAAATATTTTCCTTGGCCAAGCTGAAAAAAAATGGAGCTCTAGCACTGATAATAAGATTTTGGTTTGATTTTTCAATTTTTATTTTTGTTTTTATTTCAGATATAGAAATGCCTGGTTTTCCTCTTCATTTATGTGACTTTCTGTTGCAAATGGCCAGAACCTCAGCCTAGACTATGGAAAATACTAAACTGAAAAATATCAAAGCAAAACATATTATTTTAATATATACTTTAACGGAGACTTTTCACCTTTTTAAAAAAACATAATGTCATTTATTTCATTGAAAATATTACTCTAAAGGACTCACTTTCTAAAAGAAAACAAAAAGTTCTAGATTGTTGGACTGACCTTATTTTGATTTTTGGTCTTTTTTAGGACTGTAAACTTTTTATTTGTTATCAACTCTTTTAAATAATCTTTCATCACCAGTAGTTTTATGGAAAGAAATAACAAACCATTGATGATACTTATAGCAATGCAAAGGGCTTGCCTCAGAGATGCTGGAAAGTAGTGCTGCCAAAAGGGACCCAGGGTCTTGGTTGACAAAAGTTCAAATATGAGTCAGCAGTGCCCTGGCAGCCAGGAGGCCAAGCGTGACCTGGGGTGTGCATCAGGCACAGCATCGCCAGCCGGGCAAGGCAGGGGATTGTCCCGCTCTGCTCTGCACTGGGGCAGCCTCACCTTGAGTGCTGGAGGCAGTTTTGGGCACCACAAAATAAGGATATAAACTGCTGGAGAGCATCCAAGGCAGGGCAGCAAAGATAATGAAGGGCCTCGAGGGGAAGCCATGCAAGGAGTGGCTGAGGCTTGGTCTCCTCAGAGAAGAGACTGTGGGGAAACCTCATTGCAGTCTACAACTTCCTTGTGAGGGGAAGAGAAGGGACAGGCACTGATCTCCTTGTGGTGACCAGTGGCAGGACCTGAGGCAATGGCCTGAAGTTTTGTCAGGGGAGGTTTAGATTGAATATTAGAAAAAAGCTCTTCACCCAGAGGTTGATTGGGCACTGAACAGGCTCCCCATGGAAATGGTCACAGCACCAAGCCTGACAGAGCTCAAGATATGTGTGCACAATGCTCTCAGGCACATGGTGTGATTCTTGAGGATGGTTCTGTGCAGGGCCAGGAGCTGGAGTCAGTGATCCTTGTGGGTCCATTCCAACTCAGCATATTCTGTGATTTTGTAATATAATCGTATGCAAAACGCAAACTTTTGTCTGTGAGAGGAGATTAATTAAGGTGCTCAGGAAACAATGGGAAAGAATGTCTTTAAAAAGTCTTTACTTCTAATATGTTGTAGTTTGCCTTTATGATTAATATATTGACCCTTCTGAAATTAATAATAAAGGTTTCACCAATTCAAATGGACAATAGATTTCAGTTTAATTGTCATGTCCTGGTGTGTATGCTTTTTGGCACAGATAATTCCTGCCTTGGCAATATGTGAGTTTGTCCCGGTAGCGGAAATTTATTGCGGAGTAAAGTGTTCATATAAAGTATCCTGGGACTAAAAGCAGCCTAACTGCACTAGCACATTATTGTATCTGGGCACTGAAGACATTCTAGGAAAGGCTATGCCAAATAATGTCATCCAAAGCTAAAAAACGTTCTATTCATTGTTCTCCACTGCTACATGGATATTTAAAAACTACTTAAATCTCTGTTGACTGCTCTGAAAACTGATTTTTTTTTTTATCCTGCACATGCTTATATGCTTTGGCAAATACCCCACTCAGAAAATAGCCTAGAAGGATCACATAATCACAAAACTTTAGAGACTGGAAAGGTTCTCTGAAGATTATCTAGTCCAACCCCTCTGCAGATGGAGGACTTTGTTCTGGTTCACAAGGTTCGTCCCAGCCCAATTCTCCATCCTGTTAGGGTCCCCCTGAACCGGCACAACCATCCGGTCTCTCAGCCACTTGTCCCAGTTATATCATCCAAAAAGCTTCTGTGGATGTCCTGTGTGCTGATCGAGGAGAAAGATAATTAATAAAGATGTCAAACATGACTGGACCCAGTAACAACACACTTCCAGTCTCTTGCGTCTACCTGGGCTTAGTGCTCCTGACCACAACGTTGTCAGACTGGCAGTTCAGCCAGTTTTCCATCCAGCTGACTGTACACTGCTCTAGCTTGTACTTCCTCAGTTTGTCCATGAGGAGAGTGTTACAGAAAATGGTATCAAAAGCCTGTTTAATATCAAGATAAACACTATCTCTTACTCCTTCCTCTTTGATCAAATTAGTCATTTTGTTATAGAAAACTGCCAGTTTGGTGAAGCATGACTTCCCCTTTGTAAATCTGTGTTAACTATTTCAAATCACTTTCTTCTACTTATCATATTTGGAAATTGCTTCCTGGTCAATTTGCTGTATTGCTTTCTCAGAGAGTGAGAGGAAATTTACTAACATATACTTTCTCTGGTCCTCCTCTTTTTCTTGAAGACAGGATTGGAAAAAGGAATTTAGGGCGAGAATTTAAGGACAAAAATGAACTATTACTCCCAAATGTAGAGTGGATTTCAAGTTAAATAGCATGTGGCTAAATGTGAAGGTTCTGCTTCTCTTTTTCAACTGTGAAGTATTACTTATTAAACCTGAATATTGTCAACATGAATGGCACCTATAACCTATTATTTCAAATCTTTTCAATTGCGTAAATAATCCAACAAATGTTAAGCACATGTATTATATATGCAAATATCCTTTTTTTTTTTGCTTTTGAAAATTCTAAGAGTAATTTAACATCAAAAAGAATCGTTTAGTCTTCTGAATGTTACTGAGTTCTTTCTTTAAAGAGATGAAACTTTTTCCCAGAAGAATATACCTCACAGACAGAGAAGATATATGAATTCTGGACTATTATTCCTCTATTGCAAGAATTCTTATTTCAAAGTAATATTTTGATAATGAAGACAAAGGCAAACATTCTAAGATAATATATAAACAGAGTAAAAATATCAACTCATTTGTGCCCTACTGGCAGCAACTAGCAACCAGGAATGGATAACAAGACAATACAGGGACTACACACAACCATTCAAAAGATTAATCTTATCCAGCTTTAGGCATCTAAAACTTACTTCTATCATCTAGAAAATTGTCTAGACTTTTGATCGAGAAAAAAAAAACAACACTGTCACAGGCATATCTGTTTTAGAGTGGTATCAATCACCTTCTAGCTAAAGTTAGAAGATATGAATCCCAACCTTCTTGTGCAAATTTAGGGAGCTCTTCTGTCTATCTTTTCAGTATGTGATATAATCAGATATGTAACTCAGAAGACTGTTAGAAATCCTGAGTCTGAGAAAGTGTGGATATGATGAATACTGGTGCTTTCTTTGCACCTTCTTCTGATCTTTTGATCTCAGCGCTCTTTTGAATTCAATTTTAGTAAGCAAGATACATGTGCTAGAAATCTGAAGGGATTCATGGGAACCTGCTAGAGTCACCTTTGCAATAGTATATTTCTAGGGGCATCATATATTTACTCTAAGAGAAGAAGCAAAACAAAAAAAAATCCAAGTAATCAAAGCTAAATTATGCAGCAAAGATCCTCCAACAGCTGCATTTGACCAGCTGAAGCCCTAAAATGGCATTGCTTAACCAAAGATTTTGGAGACAACTGCAAATATTGTTAGTATGACCAGGTTCAAAAGGCAAGACGATACACAGTGGAATTCAGAAATCTTGTGAGTCAGCTTTCCTAGCCATCTGCATTGCACAAAGAGATTCAAAAATTGATTCCAAAAATTGGTTCAAAATCCTTTTAATTTATACAGTCTATTTCTAATCAATCCATCCTTACATGTTATTTCAATTTTTAACTTTCTAAGCCACCTTTCTCTCTAGCAAGGTAAATTTTGGTTTGCAGTTGAGAATTTCTGGGCTCTTTTAGAAGTCCCTCAGATTACATTTTTAATCCTTTTTCAGTAGTCCTGAAAATCAACAAAGGGCTTACATGTGTCCCAAAACAAACACAAAACTTATGTTTCCATTTACAGCATCTCAGATCAGCCTCTTTCTTTCCCGTATCTTCTTCCCTTTTTATTTTTCTGCTGGATGTCCTTTCCCATTGTTCCCTATGCAAGCATCAGAAGATAAATCAGCTCTTAGCAGACATACAAAACATCAGACAAGCTGGAAAAAGGAGAAGGAACTGTAGACTGAGTAGATAAGTTCTCTTGGGGTTCAAATACGTTACCACTGTTGGTCCTCAAATGAGCTGCCTGCTAGACATCCATATTTCCAGTGTCAACCATTTTCTCCGTTTCAAGTAATTGCCATGATCAGTTTTATTACCTCCCTTTTGTTTGGTGGGATGAATAGAACAAACTCCTTAATTCTGCATGATGGACTCTATCTTACGATTCATTCATTCTGTGGTCTGTGTACTCAGCTTTGTATTCTATACCTTTTCATACATATATATATATATTGGGCTTACATGGCAAGACAGATAGTGGAAGGTCTGCAGGCATGGCTTCAGTGAGAAGACACCAGAAGCTGCCCCCATGTCCAACAGAGACAGTTCCAACCGGCTTCAATGTGGACCCTCTGCTGGCCAAAGCTGAGACCACCAGCGATGCTGGTAGCACAACATGACAACATGTTTAAGAAAAAGTAAATCTGCTGCACACCAGCAACTGGGAGGGAGGTGTGAGAAAATGTCAGAAACATCTCTAAAGGCACCAATTTCAGTGAAGTAGGAGGGGGAGGAGGACCCCAGGCACCAAAGCAAAGATTTCCCTGCAGACAATGGTGAAAGACATTGGGACACAGATATCTGTGGAGGTTATCTATGCAGGCCCACAGGGGAGAAGAAATCCACCTGCAGCCTGTGAAGGACCCCACACTGGAGCAGTTAGACAAGCCTTGAAGAAACTGTGGCATGTGAAGAGCCTGCACCGGAGCAAGATTCTGGCAGGACCCCATGGAGAAAAGCCCTCACAGATTTTCTGTAAAGAAACAGGTTTTCTGTAAGGAGCTGTGGTCCTGCAGGGCAGCAAAACCGGAGCAGTCTGTTCCTGAGGGACTGCACCCCATGGAAAGGAACCACCATGGAGCAAGTTTCTGAAGAACCCACGCTGGAGAAGTTTGTTCTATGGGAGGCACACATACTAGAGCAAGGGAAGAGTGTGAAAGGGAAGAAGTAGCAGAGACAATGTGTGAGGAACAGACTCCAACCCCCATTCCCTGTTACCCTGGGCTGCTTAGGGAAAGGAGGGAAAGAAGCAGGGAGTGAAGTTGAGCCTGGGAAGAAGGGAGAAGTGTGTGAAAGATGCTTTTAGGTTTGTTCCTATTTCCCATTATCCTGCTCTGCTTAATTTGCAATAAATTAATTTCCCCAAGCCAAGTCTATTTTGCCTGTGATGGTGATCAGTAAGTGAGCTCCCCATCCTTATTACAATCCATGAGATTTTTTGTTACGTCTTCTCCCCTTCTTCTTGTTGAGGAGGGGAGTGATACAGCTGCTTTGTGGACACCTGTCCACAAAAGGTCAACCTATAACAATATACTAAGTGTTAAAAATGCTCTATGGCCACCAGCGTTCCTGAGTGGAAAAGAAAAGGTGATTTTATGTGAATTACCCTGTGTCACACAATCAGAGAACCAAAGAATGGTTGAAATTGAGAGGAATCCTGGTGATTATGTGGTCCAACCCCTCTGCTCCAGCAGGGTCACCTGCAGCCAGTTGGTCAAGACCATGTGCAGATGGTTTTCATGTATCTCTAAGGATGGAGACTCCATCCACAATTTTGCTGGGCAAATTATGCTGGTTCTCAGTCACCCTCACAGTAAAAACGTTTTTCCTGAGGCCCATAGGGAACATGCTGAATTTCAGTTTGTACCCATTGGTTCTTGTCCATACTGGGCATCACTGAAAAGAGCCTGGCTCCATCTCCATTACACCTTCCCTTCAGGTATTTGTACATATTTATGAGATGCCCCCTAAATCTTCTCTTGTCTATGCTAAACAGCTCCAGTTCTCTCAACTTTTCCTTATGTAAATGATGCCCCAGTCCTTAAGTCACTGTAATGGGCCTTCATTGGAGTCTCTCGTGTGGCTCAATAATCTCTCTTGTACAGTTTTTTAAGAAGCCATTAACAAATCTTACAGCAGTTTTCATCTTTTGCTTACATACAGTTCCCAGGCTCTGCAAGGGAAAAAAAGTCCTCTAAAGAAATTGCTGCCATCATGGCCTGATTGTTTGAATCAGTAAAAGGCAAGAAGAAATCTTTAATTTCTTAGGGAACACTGTCCCATGCATCCACATTACAAAGCGTATATTACAGTTAAGCAACACTTGTCATTTAAATCTTGGTTAATACTATTTTCTGTGTAGTTCATCTTTATAGTCTGATCTTAAGTATGAGATGCACTTTCATTTCTCCTTTTGTTTGTCTTTTCTTCTCTTTTTTTTTTTAATATACATTCCTATCAATACTAGGCCCATTCCATTACCTGGCTGTTTGAAATACTCCCTTTCTCATTTTACACATTCATCTCAGAGTATCTCTCATCTCCAACATCACTCTTTTGTCTCCATTTCCTGTTAGCAGCTTCCTTGAATTACATTTTTCAAATGAAAACACTTTTTTCTCTCATTAAACTCAGACAATCTATATGCTTCTTCAGGATTTATTCTTTGTGACCCTTAACAGCCAGGATGCTGAATAAGAACAAATCAATAAAGGCAATCGTGTCATAAAATCCTCATCATGAACACTCATGTAGATGGTAATTTTTGTCTGATTATTAACTAGTTGACCCATGATCCATCTGAATCTTCAAAAGAAAAGCTAAATAAAGAAGATTTTAGATGTCTTCCATTAAATTAAAGCTAAATTAAAATTCCAGGACTTGGGGTCATTATATGACTACTTGGTATTTTTTTGAGGAGTCAGAGTTTATAAACTAATGAATGAGACCTAAATACCGTATACTTGTTTAATCTGTGGCAATTAATCTTCCTCCAGTATTTTTCATGCTCTTTAATAGGAAACTGTATCATATTATTAAGTCTGAATCCTAAAGTTCAGAAGCATTTCACAGCATGATTAAACTGTGAAATGTATTTGAAACTAATTGCTTCTGACAACTGCCATTAGACACATATTTGCAAATACATTTTCTAATTCCTTAATAGCAAGAAGTTCTTGTTATCTTTTGAACTTTTGGGCTGTCTTGTGAGCAACATGTTAAAAAACCACTTTTGCTTTAACTGTTTAAGCACCATGTAAGAGAACAAGCCACAGTTATAAACTACCAGTGTCAAAGGAAGCAGTACAGGTCATGCGGGGAATGCTGCTTGACACTATATATTGATGCTGACTAGACTGCAAGATGTAGGAAGAAATGACACCTACCTTTTTAAAAGAGGTTCTTTAAACTCAATAAACAAGTCTAGTAATACCATTGTTAATACTGAAAACATAAGATAAACTGTTTTGCTTTTTTGCTACTATTTAGAAAACTAATAATTCCGAATTCATTATATTCTGATTATTATAAACTTTTTATCACATCATGCAGCAGACTATAGAATGCTTTATGGTAAACATGCACTGCAATTAAATCACCAGATGCTATTTCTCAAATTAATTAATCATACCCTGTAATTTTTGAAATGGGATTTTTGTATTTTCCTAATCTGCTAAATTGATGCTGTAGAAAACTGGCTGTGCAGTTACTTTATGAAACCCTCATATTTACCAATTAATTTTTGATATACAGTATAAAACTTTGACAAGATGCCAACAGTTATCTCTCAAAAAAGTTTAAAATTCTTAATTAGCAAAAGAAGATGAAGCAAGAAAAAGCGGGGGGTGTAATTATCATTCCTATTTAACTTCTTTGAGCTAAAGTTGAGGGAAAAAAATTGGCAAGATTTGATATAGAAATAATGAATCCCCTTTTCAGGTGCTTTTCTCTCCCCATTAACTCTAGACAACCTTGATTAGACGCCTTACTTTTAAATGGTAATCATTAACTGGGATGCGAATCACTAAACCATTTCCCCTAAATCACTAAGTTTTTTAGCAAGACTTGGTTCAATAGCTGATGCAGTCTAATTCCTTACTCACCAGACTCTGAGTCCTACTTGTCCTTTATCACAATGCCTGCTAAATCTAAATTTCACAGGGAGTAAACTTTATTATATAAAGAGTGATAGTGCCAAAAGAAAGCAAAGTGAACCCGTTTGTCAATGTGTGCATTTTAACCCAGTTAGAATAAAAGGAGTATCCTTGCTTCCTGATTTTCAGAGACTTTTAGTTAGGCCATGTGAAAGTTAATT
>WEIT01016977.1:2460-24175 GCA_013389985.1 Dryoscopus gambensis | reverse complement strand
AGCACGGAGGTCTCCCTATATACAGAGATAGAGGCCAGTGTTTGCTGCTCCCCAAAAGCCATGACANTTAGAATGTGAATCTGAATGTACAGCTAGTATGACTTATTTGGCAGTGACTTATGCTAAGTAAAGCAGGTGTTGGACTTGACTGTTCTGTGGTTATTACTGTTATTATTTCAGTTCTCTAATGAAAAAAAATCATCTGTGCAATGACTTTTGTTTGAGATGCTGGAAGATCCAGCCCACTGTCTTCCATAGAAATGTATGTACAAATAAACGCAGACCTTTCCTTGATATTATTACTAGATACATTAATATATCTGTCTTAAAAAGATTTAGTATTTTTTTTTTCTGTACATCAAGAACTACTGATTTTCAGTGATTTATCTGATCAAGTAATTCCTGGTCCTTGAACTCATTCCTTGAAGTAAATGGCCAGTTTTATTTATTTGGTTTGGTTTCTAAAGTGTTGTACATAATTATTTGTGTGCTAAATAGAATGCTAATAATCTTTTCTACTAAGAAGAGTCCTTCAAATGGATGTCTAGGCAGGAAAGGTACTGGGGAAAAGTGCTTAGAAAGATCATTAAAGTCTTTGTTTTGCCAACAGATATGAGCAGGTAGGATGTTTTTGGAATGACTTATACAGCCTAATTAGTGGATGTTTGCCATTAGGATGCATTTCTTTGGACACAAGTTATTTGCATTTGACAGTCTGTCATGGAGCACCATCTGCCTGTGTGGCTTCACCTTGCTGCATGGCCAGAGTGCTTTTCTAGCAGCTGGGTACAGATTTAGGCATGCCAGAGAAACACTAAATGCTACCATACTTGAGTAGTTCCAATAGGATCTATATTTCTTTACTACTTTTTAATACCCTACTAATTTTGAAGATGCCAGCATAGATTATGCAAACCCGTAGGAGAGATTTTGCACTCTTTGATCAGGATTAATCTACAAGGGGAGAGGTAGTTAAAACAGTCACCACTCTGCTCTGATTTCCTAAGACAAGTGCTTGCTGATTTCTGCCAAATGTGTGTGGCCTCTCTGAGGCCTGGAGGAGGTAGAGAACTTGTGCATCCTGAGCCCACATTCCTACTTCCAAATGTGGAAATTTATACTCCTGGGGAGACAGGTATGCACAGCTGTGTTCTGAGATTATACCCTAGGAGATGAAGTGCTAAATTCTGTAATAAAACCAAAGAGTGAATCTGCTATATTCTGCATGTTTTCAGAGCTTACTCCTCATTCCAGGGCCTAGATGTAGATGAAAATGGCAAAATCAAGACTTAATCTGAAAAAAAGAAGACCTTAATACCACTGACAGGTTTCAGTCATGTGGCTTTAGTGAAGGCTCTCTAGTAATAAGGATCATATGTTCTGTATCCTAAACAAATAATCCTCTGTGTGGTGTATATTTACTAGATAAGATTCTACCACACAATCAGATCAAAAGTAGACGGAGGAGCTTAAGAACATATACTTCTAGAAATAGCTTTTCTATAAGCCTTGACATTTTTTGCCAATTCTAGAAACTGTCAAGTATTTATTTGAATCTGCAGTGGAACAAAGGACTGAAATAAGAGCAAAAGGGTTTGCAAATGGTACCAGTTAATCACAGGGTGATTTTTTTTCCCAGTAGTTTTTAACAGATTTTAAAGACAGACAGATACACCATATGACTGCTTTACTGGCAGTATGTTCCCCAGTGAGTGACAAGGCTGAATGCATGAAAAAATTTAGAGCTTTTTGCTTGTTAGCGGTGAGTATAACAAGAGTATAATGAGTATCTGCACAGGGCAGCCCAGAGGTTCTATCTAGCCCAGTGTGCCAACTGACAGTGGTCAAAAATGTGTTTATGGAGAAGTAGCCCACAAAGGCAAATGTTTCAATGTTTCTTCCAAGCAGTCTCCCAGGGCTTCAAACACTTGAGCCTCAAGTGGTGGAAAGGAAGAACTTCTCTGAAAAGCATGTATTTTTCTTACATTCAATGATCTTAAACACATTTCTCTTCATGAGCTTCCCCAGTGCACCCTTGAAACTTTGGGATGCTCTAGCCTTTGCAACATCTTTTGTCATGGAGTTCCATAGCTGTAGCAGTACACTGAACAGAAAACCTAGCTCCTTTGCTTCTTTTAAACCTCCTTTCTAAGGGCTCAATATGACGTAATCCGTCTATTTGAAGAAACAACAAACAAATAAATTTCAAAATGCTATCAGTGATACAGACATTTATAGACCATTATCACATCCTTCCTAAGTCCTGACTGGGGACTGCATGCTTACCTATTGCCTGCACAGACACTCTTCCTAAGTGTTCTCTTGACAGGTTATCTTTTTCTGATTCTGAAACATTTTCTGACGTTTCTGATTCTGCAACACATTTTCTGAGGTACCATGAACATGGATTTAAAAGTGGCAGACAGAAGCTGTCTCTGTGAGGTCAGTTTATTTCCCTCAGTAACAGAGTTAGGAGCAACTACTGTATTTCAAACATGAAAGCAGGGGCAGTTTCTAAGGCGTACAATGATTTTGCACTGAGTCACAAGTCATTGCTGAGGGCAACAACCACGTAATATATTGTTGCATGCTTACTGCAAACATAGTTCCCCATGACCTGCTTTGCTCTTACATACTGAGTCAAGTGGACTTGATTCCAAGTTCGGTGTTGCATGGGGAACAGAATTTGGTTCCATTTGGTTCAGTTCATATACCTGGACAGTCTAAGTGTTTTCTTTCATAAAATGCTTTGGAGGTGTAGGATGGAAGAGGAAGCCTAAAATTTAACTGGTTTTACTTTAATAAATACTCTGTTGTTGTTCAGTTGCAGTGGGAATGTAGACTAGTACTATCTCTGTATTTATTGGTCTTCTTATTCCAGTGGTTTTATATCGATAACAAAATATCACCCATAAAATGTTTTGCTCAAAGGACAGTCCTGCTGAAAGCCAAGTGTAAATGTTTTCCAGACTCTGATTTCTCAGTAAGAATGTCTTTTGAAGTCCTTATTTGCACCAACTTTAGAATGAATTACAAAGAATTACATTAAGAATTACAAAGAATTGCATTACAAAGAATTTCTGAGGGAAAAAACAAGCTGGTAATTAATTACTTCATTTGAACTGGGCTTAAATTGCAGTTAAAATAGTAACATGATGAATAGGAATGTAGGATTGGAGGGGTTTTTGTTTGGTTGGTTTGGTTTTGGTTTTTTTCAAGTCTTCTTTTGACCTTATTCTACAGGTAGGGGAAAAAAAGACTCATATTACCTTTTTTTTGAGAAATGCTAAATGCATTTGTAGCTGTGAAGCTGTCTACTGAAGGCAGTAGGCGACTGTCTCTGTTATATGCAGGCATATAATTGTCTGTCACAGACTTGTTTTTCTTTTCTAATTTAATCACACAGGTGACTAAGTCAAGCGTTGTTAAACCATCAGTAAACCCTTATTAAACCACCATCATCAATGTTTAATACATCCTTGCTTAAGGGAGTACACAGTTCACGTCTCAAGTTGCTTTGACATGAAATCTAATGCCAGTACCAGAGGGATAAGATTGAGACCAAAAGCTTAGATATCATGCCAAGTATTTATCATTTGAATAATAGCTGTTGTTCTTAAAACTGTGTTTGTTTGGGTTAGATTCGTTGTTGTTTTGTTATTTTGTATTGCTGGAAAAAATATAAGTAGCCTGAGTATGTTGTCACAGAAAGTGCTGGTACTTTGTTACTGACTCATTTTTTGCTTCATTTCCCACCATTTATTGTGTTTGTCAGCTTTTCTGTTCAGACGATTTACTTTGGGCTTGTGAGATTGACATAGCTGGAACACACAGCCTAATAGTGTTTGCAGGTGGTCAGAGATGTGCTAGCAATGTTCCAGCGTCATGATTACTGGTCTTAACATTTGAGAACAATAAGAACTGAAAGATTACTCAATAAAATTCTGCATAACAAACATTTGTTTGTGAAACTAGGCGTGGTTCAGATGAGTGATGAGTGTTTCTCTTTCCACTGCTGCTTCACTGGAGAATTAGGGAAGCAGAGTGCTATCCTGGAAAGAGCTTTCTTTGCATGAATTGAAGATTTTCTGGCCCTGGGGCTTGGAAGATGTCAAGCCTCGTGTCAAATTCTCCCTCCAGTTAACAGTTAACAGAATTTGTGGGGAAACCTGACTCTGTTTGGAATGAAAGTGTGAGGAGCCAATTCAGTATTGTCATGCCTCAACAATGGTTGTCAGAGGCATGTGGAGGAAGGGTGCACATGTCCCACATGCAGGAGGCAACCAGAAGAAGTCTTGTCTCTGGGAGGACTTCTCCTGGCAACACCTCCCATGAGGAGGGCAGTAGGAGACACTGTGGAGGGGCTTCTCCAATCAGGTTGCAAAAAGGTCTCTGCCAACGGATGGCAAAGAAAGCTTGGACCGGGCCAATGGTTCCCTGTTAGCGAGCAGGCTTTGGGAGGGGCCAGGGGTATAAAAACCAACTGCATTGCTGGTTGAGGGGCATCACTACTGTTTGCTGTTCCCGCTCATTCCGTCCTTTGCCCTGGCCCCAGCCTGCCTTCTGGCTCCCCTGCCCTCGCTGGCTCATCCTCGCACCTGTCCTGCCTTTCTGTGCCCCTGACTGCTGCCGCGTCCTTGCCTGGGCTGCCTGCTTCCAACCCGGCCATGCCGATCACTGCCCGTCCTGCCGCCCCAATCCAGCTGTCACTGCCCGCCCCACTGCGCCGATCCAGCCGGTCGCCACGACCCTGTCCAGGGTCCTGGTCCTCCTGTCCAAGTGCTCGCTCACCGCGTGTGGCGCTGTCGCCGCGGGAGCTGCGCCTTTGGAGCCGTGCCCCTCTGGGAGCCGCGCAGGCTCGCTAAGACCCAGCCCGGCCACAGGCAGGCAGCCTGCACACATCCCACTGCCCAGATGCCGACAGCACTGTCCTGACTAGCTGGTGGCAATGCCCTCTTTTTCTGTCTGTCTCCTCTCTCTTCTCTCCCCCAGTCCTTTTCCATTTTCCTTTCTTATTTTCTGTCTTTTCTAGCCGTCTTTTGCTCGGGCAACTCCTTTCCCTTCTCCTTTTTGTTATCAATAAATGGTTCTCAGATACAATGTTTGCCTTGCTTGGCTTAATTTCATTCCCGACCGTCCATTTTTAAAAAGAACTTCTTGCAGTTCCCCACAGTGGAACATGACAGAAAGGAAAAGAAATTAATGTTTTGTATGCTGTTACACAGTTTCTGTGGATTATTTCCTTCTTAAATGCGAAACCAAACCAACCAAACAAAAAAAAAATGAAGGGGAAAAGAGTGTCTCCTTTTTAATTTTGTTTCACTGAACAAGTAGAAAAAAAACCCACACACACACACACACATGAAAAGGAGAATATTGGGAAGTTGGAAATGAGTAATGTATGAAAAGGCACAATTTTTCTTTTCAAAGAGAAGAAAAATGCGGATCAAAAGGAGTTTGTTCGGGGGTTTTTTTGATAAGAAGAACAAAAGTATGAAAAGACTTTTCAGTCAACTCCATCCATTTCTGCTGAAGAGCCTACATGGAAGAAAGCTGTGATTCCCTAAAGGGAATTTCCTGAAAGGACATTGATTCTCTCTTGAAATATAAAAAGGGCTTTGAGAGAAAAACATATTGTAGCTGTCTGTAGAGTGGTAGTTGTTCTACAATATTAAAAGATGTTTTGAAACATTGAGAGGAATGTTATGTATTGGATTGTATGACAGCAGTGTGCCAGTACAGTGTGTGCCTGATTCTTTATTTTGAATGACTGTATAAATATAATGATAAATCACCATTCATGTCTAAGTTGTTAGTCATGCAATAGAAGTACAGTATTTTATTATTCCCTTTAATTGCCTTGGAAACGGTAGGAATATCAATAATTATCACTTTATTGAGTGACTGCTGTTGGGGTGATGTAGAAAATATACTTGCCTAAATATTTTGTAGTGTTTCATACAAGTGGGAGGATATATTGTATTGCTTCAAATCCATTTTCCTGTCAGAATTGAGAGCTGCAACCACTGCATTTCTGACAAGCAACCCGTTTGTTTGAATTTCTAGATGTCATTCACATCTTTAATTCCAGGATTCCAAGTTAGTAATGATATTCTGGAATGGTGAGTCATACAAAATGGTTTTACCCAGCATTTAAGAATATATTTCATTTTAAACTTAAATATTATGGTGATTGAGATTCATATTTGTGAGATGGGATCATTGGTGATATTAAGCACAAGATCTTTGTGTCTTTCTTCTTAACTGCAGGCAATCTGTTGAAGCATGAACTTTCCTAAGGGTTCCTTCACATTAAACAGAAGGAAAGATCTGCAGTTACGTGGCAGTTGAGTTCCTCAAATATTTTTCTCACTATTCAAAGACTAAGAGGAGGTTTAGAACTTCTTTAAATTAGGCACATGAGCTTGGTGGATATTTGGGGCTGTTCAGTGTGGAGAAGAGAAGCAAAGCTGTGGATTCCTCTTCCCTGGGAGTATTCAAGGCCAGGCTGGATGAGGTTTTGAACAACCTGGTCCAGTGGAAAAAGTCCCTGCCCATGACAGGGGGGTTGGAACTAGATGATCTTTAAGGTCTCTTCCAAGCCAAACCATGTTTCTATGATGTTTCCAGACTCAACACTTCATTTACCTTCCTCAGTCCCTAGGCTTCATTTGTGCCTTCCATTTCTGTGTATGTTATATCCACTCTATCATGTGGAAGAGAGTATTTTTCCTTAAAATTATTTGTGAGTTTCATCTACAACATTATTTTTAACCCCCCCCCGCCCAAATACCTTATCTTGTAGAATGGTGCTGCCTCAGCATTTGCTCTTAGTAATTCATGCGACTTAAAGCTGTTTACTTATTTCTCCATGGCAGTGAAAAGAGAGGGAAGAAATCCTTGTCCTTGCGAGATGCCATTTAGAAGTTCGAACTCGGTTGCGGCAGGAGCGGCCGTGCCAGCGGCAGGGGGCGCTCCAGGATTTCCAGAGCCTAAGGCTGTGTTTTCCAAAGCCAATACTGTCAGGTGGTGTTTCCCTCTTCTGTCGAAGCCCAGAGTAAATGTAGTCCCTTTTTCTGCATTGAATTCTAAAGCGGGGGGACAATAATTTGGGGATGTTTAATGTTGCATGTTCACTCTGATCTGTGTAACCTCCCCTGGGAGAAAAGCAATTCAATAATTCTGGAGAACTGTAATGAGTAATTATGGTACTTTCTTCCCTTCTATACATCTGTGTCATTAAACATGGTGTTTTTTGTAGTATATGTATAACTGGATTTCGACATACAGATTTAAGCAGGTAGAAGATTTTCAGTCGAGTCCAATAGTTATTAAACTAATGCACAAATGTTTAGCATATTTTTGTCTGTTAGGGTTAGCATAGCTACTATCTGCACTTTGTTCATAGCTCAAAGATCTTCAGGAAACATCATATTTTGTCACTGATGCAGGCAACAAGGCAAGTTATATAAAAATCTCTATAATTATATAAAAATAAAAGTATAAAAAGATATATATTCTAATATCTATGAAATATATAAGTTAAACGAAATGTTATTATTCCTTTAATGGTAAGCTTTTGATTTGACATATATAGCAGCCACAGTGAATGACAATTAAAATGGAAAAAAGGAAAAATCCTTAAAAGATTCTCAAAGTGTCACTGCAGGTTTTATGGTGGTATTGCAATAATAATTTACAATAACCTCATAAGTATGGAAAAAATTCATTACTGAGTGCGTGTATTAGGGAAATATTTATGTATTAATATACAGGGTTTGATCAATCAAAAGGCAAAAAGGTTGTGATCTTTTTTCTGGTGGGGTTTTTTATTTGCATTGTTGTTATTTGTTAAACATCGATAATGTAAAATACTCTTGGACTAAAATGATGAAAAAAGTACTTTTAAAAAATTGCTATTCATATTTTATTAGTGATGTGACTGGTAACAAAGGCATTTTAAATTAAGCCTTTGGCTGTGTAACGATAAAAATGGTGTTTCAGTACTGAATCACTCACTCTGTTGCTTGAACACACACTTGTAATGTGTTTTCTGCTTGATTCTCATATTTTCTCAATGCTAAGCCTACTTCATGGTAAAATATACTCCAATTTGCCCAGTAATAGGTTTACTCTAAACACCTGGCCCCAGGAACTGTTGCAGAGCATGGGAGTAGAACTGGGGAATGTCACATCTCCAGCTCTTGAGATTGAACTATATTAAAACCTATCAGTCTTTCTCTGTAGAAAGCAAAATGAAACCAAAACAAATTGAGCTGAAAATCAATGAAATTGTTCCTGTATTAAACAAAACCCGGGAGTATACAATTTTTTCTCTTAAATCCTCATCTCACCCTCCTTTTTCCAACAAACACCTAGACTCTAGGTCAAAGTATATCTTTCTGTAAGGTTATAGAGATGGGGGAAGAAAACCCACCCGAGTTTAAAGGGAGTTTAAAAAAAAAAAATGTTTTTTTAAGTACTGGAGATTTAACTTGCTTTCAATTCTTTTTTTTTTTTCCTGGGACCACTTGAATTATTTTAAGAGGTCTGTTATTTCAAAAAATACACTATCAGCATTTTCTAAAACTAATGGCCATTAAAATTCCTCACAGAGTAACTAGATATGTGGTCACTCACAGGCAGGCGACACTACAAACAAAGAAATATGTCTTTATATTACTTTATCCATAATCTTCTTAGTGATTCATGCTCTAACTTTGTTACAGGGATTCTGAATTTAACTTCTGCTTCTAAAGAAGGAAATAGAAAGCAATAACAAAATTGGTTATGACAGTTTTGTCTAATGAGAGAGGAACTGAACCAACATCTCAATTCCCTACTTCCGTATTACATTTTCTGATTAATGCGGGGGAAAAATCAAGTCCTAGTCCTGATGTTGTCAGGTTGCCTGATATTTTAATCTTTTTTTCTTTAAGGTTGGTGAAAATTCTAAAATTTCAGCTGGAAGAGCAAATACAACTGTATTTGGACTCAGTTTGAACCTACCCTTAGGGTTGAATGGGAATCATGCTTTGCTTGCAAAAGCATCTCCTCTGCAGTGCCATCCAACAGCAAAACATTGCGGCCCTTGCAAAGAAGTGTCCACGTTAGCAGGAGCTCTTGCCGCCGGCAGTGCTGCAGAAAGTGATGATAGTGACACAGAAGTTGCTGACAGGCTGACACCGTGTATTAGTCTGTGGACAAATGGTTCATGGTCAGACCATTGTGCACGTCACTCGAGCCATGTTTCATCCTTTGTTCCATGTGTGGGCTTGTACGTGGAAGTGAAGTTATTTAATTAAGGGCTATTTTCCTATCCACTGTTTTCTTAGGGCTGTTGAAAACTACTTCAGATGCTTTCCTAAGTATAACTGATTAGGATAAGTGGAAACTATTTTCTTGGAACTAGCAAAATTATGCCTTTCACTAATTTTTTGCTGTTAAATATTTGGTGCCAAGGCTGTCATCTTTTACTGTAATCTTAGGACTCCAGACTGATGCTGAATTTTAGTTCTTCCCTTTTTCTCTAAACTCTTAATTCCTGGCATCTATCCCAAACCTCCTGCTATGGTCTCAGGATGAAGGCTTCTCTTTACAAGCCTTCCCTCTCTCTTGTACTTTCGCTTTGCTTTCTGTCCTGGAAGCACAAACTTAACAACTTACTATGGACATTTTTTCTTCCTTCCTTGAGTCTGTCTTGCATCAGAGTCCTTTATATGGTCCTCTGAAAGTATTCTAAGGCCTCTCTTCCCTACTTCCCTACTTCCCTACTCTGGCTTTTGGATAAAACACAATGAAGATCAATAAAATATATTGAAATTTTGTGCTTAAAATGGTTATTGAAATATAATGAAATCATTAAGTCATTGAGCTCATGCTTTTGTAGACACTGCTGAAGTGACCAATGCCTCTCTGTCTTGAGGGTGAACTATAGGACATATGAGACCCTCACTGATCTTCATTTGTGAAAAATGTGTCTTCTTCGTCTAATACTTAATGTATATTTTGTATATGTTCTGACAGACAATAGAAAGTGAATAAGTCAGACATCTGGGCCCAAGAAAATGAGAAAGAAAATGATTATTTTTCAAAATAATTTGCGGTTAGTTTCCCCCCTAAAAAAAATGCCATAAAGAAACCTCAAAAACTCAGTGAAAGCTGCTGGATTTCTTTGGTTGTTTGTTTCATCTGCATTGAAATGCTTTTAAGCAACACTTGCTGTTGAGATCTCTTCATGTCGCATCCTTCAGGTTTTAACTACCCAGGCACGTCAAGCAGCATCAACAGATGCAGTGTACTACGATTAGTATTAATTCAAAGGTGGCAATGTTGTTCCTGAGACTAATAAGAAGCTATTTCTATTTTAATTTCTTTAATACTCATTATGTTTTATATGTTGCTGCTACATTGCTTCTTTATTTGCTATTTTCCAATCAACTTTTCCTAATTTTCTTTTAGAAATGCATAGTTAAATAAGCTTATGGGCTAGCTGCAATACTTAGTGCTGTGTCCAGCCAAATCTATTTTTATGATATTCACCTTATTTACTTTCACTGTTCTTCAAAACAACAGGCTTTAATTCAAATACAGCATGTTTTTGTACTTGAATTACTGATTCACTAAATGTCTAGGTAAGTTAAAATCATCAGGAATTCTGTGTAAGTATGATTTCTGCATTCTTAAAGGAAAGACAGATGTGATCCTTATGTATCTTTGTAATTTTAAATGAGAAGCAAAGCTATTTTTTCTGCACTTATGTCATTGTTTTAAAGACTGAAGAAAAATAGGTTTATTGATCTACATGTCTAGGCTTGATGCGTGTCCAAGAGGTGGAAAAATCTTTAAAGTAAATAGAGAAGTTTTGCTACTTCAAATATATGAAGGTATTGTGGGTTCATGTCATAGTTACTCAAATTTCATAAATATGGAATTTTAGAACAAAAATTAAAAACATAGCGAAATCAGTAATTTTCAGCCCAGTTAATAAAAAATTATGGCACACTTCTGCTGTTTTATGGCAATCTTGCTGAGTCTTCACTAAGCCCTCATATTCCCCTGCAATCTGTTTTATTCTTTGTGCCAGGTATGTGTGCTTTAATTGCACTGGGATGGTGTTTTAGTTTGAATAGCCTACCCTCAGCCTGGAAGGGAATATGGTAATGTCTTTCACATGGGAAGAGTCACAGCTGCTTGTATTAACTGTAAATAACACCCAGATGAAGATAAAAGCAAGTAAAAAAAGGTTTTCTCTCCCCAAACCCCTTGTATCTCCTCAATTAGGTGTCTGGGTTCTTAACTGCTGGTGTTGCTTTTATCTCCTAGCTTTCTGCATGGGGGAAAGAGGGTAGAGAACTCCCCACCTCTGCAGTATAGCAGAATGAGGCTTCTGCTTTCCCTTGGTCTGATGATTTTTGCTTTTTTTGTGGTGGGATCCCAGTTAATGCTACAATGTTTTCATGTTAGATGGAATGAAGAGAGGTATGTGATGGTCTTTTTGTTAAGGCTTGTGGTATCTATGTGGTTTATTTGCTTTTGTTCAAGCTGAAGTCCTAGAGGCAAATGGAAGTTTTACTTCTGACTCTTTTTTCATTAAATAAAAGCCTTTCAAATTCTTATAGCCTTAAAGAAAAACTTGAAAGGGTTACCACAATATGCTACATGGATACTACACTGTAGAGGTATTTTCCTAAGACTAATTAGCGATGTTTTCATAAAATATGCTATGAAATGTTTCAAATTCACACACAGGATCACACAATATTCTGAATTGGAAGGGTCTCAAAATGGGGTAAATAACCATTGAAACTGGGGTTTTGAACTGAGGCAAAGGCCTGGAACTTCAGGTTCAAGTATGCATATTCCTTTGTTTCTGCTTTCCCACTGGGATCTAAGAAGTTGCCTTAACAAACACCGAAACAGACTTCATCAAAATTTATTACTTTTCATTCTCCTAAGCAGATTTGTTTGTTCACTGTCAATGTTTCTGAAATGCTCAGCCACCCATTCTCTGCACCATGAGTGGCACTACAAAATGCTGCCATCTGGATTTCAGAGGGTCTTCATAACTGCTGAGTTAAAAATCCTCTGCGTTTCAGTGCTGTCCAGGTCAAGAATTTGCTTCTGCCTCCAGCAATGCTAGTCATAAACAGGTTGTAAACTATATAAAGCTAAATAATTTAAGGAAGTTGTCAAAAATATGAGAGTAGGGCTAATCCTTAAATCTAGCTAAAACCAAAAGCATGATAAAAGCGGTGCAAATACTGATTATGGCTTGATTGGTTCAAAACCAGATAGTACTGCGGTCCTCAGTGGTGTCCTGGGTGAGGAGTTCAGCTGTACAGATCAATGACTGTTTATGATTTTTAGTGCAATCCTGGGAGATGGAGGATGCACGACAACTCATTATTTAGTACCTCTGAGCTCAGTGTTTGGTCCCCATATGTTTAGGAGATTTGAGCATGGGTAATTCAGCTTAAGAAAAAGGGACTATAATTCTTTGACTGACTGTCCTGGCTTTTTATAAATTGCTGAAAACATTCATATCAGGAAAACAGTGAACCTGTTATGAATAAATGTATAACGAACAGAAGGTGCTCAGACTTTTATAGCTAGTAATGATGAGAAATCAGTAAACACATGAATAAGTTGATTGCAGAGCATCCTGTAGATGAGGCTGCAGAAATCCAGCTGAAATGTTCCTTATTTTAATTTTGTCCTGTAGCACCAGATATTTCTCACTAAAGGTACATGTTTTAGTTAATGTCACTAACTGCCTTAGGTTTTAAATCCACATTTATATAATATTTTTCCCTCTTCCCGTCTAAAGGGAAAATAAAGTATCAATATTGGTGTTCTCTAGATAAGAAAACTACAGAGGAGTTATTTTTTGTGCTTCCTTCCCCTAAAGGAGGGGCGAGGAAAGAAAGAAATTGGTTCTAAATACTCTGTCTGAAATGCTGCACCTGTTCTTACAACAAGCCTCCTAAAATGAACTATTGTAGCTCTATCTTTTGTATATAGTTTTTTTTTTCACTCTGAAGGAAAAGATTAGGAGTCCTTTCTTGAATTTCTTTTGCTTAATTCTGTTCTCAAGCATTTTGCTATTACTATGGCTTTTTTTATGCTTCAGAGGAAAAATGATGTCACACTGCTGTGCTAAAACTTGTGATTTGACAGTTCTTCCTTTGTGCCCCATGAGCCAGAAGAGAACAGAATGAAAGTGTTTATTCCCGTTTCATTGCACATAGGTGTACAGGAAAGGCAGGCAGCCATTGCTTCATGCACAGCAATCCGCTGCACCTTGCCCATCAAGGAATAATCTCTGTATCCTCCTTCTAGGTTCTATGGATATTACTTATGCACAATGGTTCCTAAACCTCCTGACTGTGTTATTGTACAATAACGATTCAGTGCCTAGGGGCTGACCCTTATGTTTCAAAAATATTTCCTGCATGAATGATGATGTGAACACTGTCACAACTTTATTTTTCCCTAGCACTTAAATATACTTAAGTCTCTTAGAAAATTAGCTCTGAGAAAACTAACCAAAGTTTACTCAATAAAAAGATAACAAAAGGTATTACTGCTCTAAAATAGAGGAGACTGTACAGGTGGGAAGAAGTGTTGTTGATTAATTCACTGCTTAAACAGGATTGTGAGGTGCGCTTTTTTTTCATTAGATTGGTTTTGCATATTTCAATTGTCACTAAAATACTAACTGAACTTTTAACATTTCTTGAGGTAGTTAACCTGTCTTTTAGCCTGGAGTCAGAGATGCAGGTATCTCTTGTTTACATCCTTCTAGATCTTTATTCCCCTAGTGACTTGTGTAAGGTCTCATTGAATAATGGGTGATAACCTGGGGAGTTTGTTCTGGGATCATCTGAACTAAAGCTCAGAGTCCAACTTGCTGAACAATTAATCTTCCTGTAGTAAAAGGGGAATACTGACAATATAAGTATTGAGACAAACCTAAGAATAAAGGTCATTGTTTTAAAATTCATACTCAGAAAAGGAAACCTCCCAGATATTTCAAAGGCGGAAACGGTTGGTGTATTGGGTTTGCGTGGCCAAGCTTTGGTAGCAGGAGGGGCTACAGGGGTGGCTTCTATGAGAAGCTGCCAGAAGCTTCCTTCACGGAACAACTATGCAGAAAAAGGTCAGTGGAGGAGAAGGGGTAGAAGGTCCTCCAGGCACTGGAGTTGAGATTCCTCTGCAGGCTTTGTGTGGCCCATGGTGATGCAGCTGTGCCCCTGAAGTCCACCGAGGTCAGTGGGAGTGCAGAGATCCCCCTGCAGCCCATGGAGCACCCCATGCCAGAGCAGGTGGATGCCTGAGAGGAGGCTGTGACCCCCTGGGAAACCCATGCTGGAGCAGGGTCCTGGCAGGGACCTGCAGACCTGTGGAGAGAGGAGCACACACTGCAGCAGGTTTCCTGGTAGGACTCGTGACCCTGTGGGGAACCTATGCGGGAGCAGCCTGTCCCTAAAGGACTACACCCCATGGAAGAGTGACTCATGTTGGAGCGATTTGTGGAGAACTGTTGCTCATGAGATGGACTCACGTTGGAGAAGTTCATTGAGAACTGTGTCCCGTGGGATGGACCCCACACTGAAGCAGGGGAAAGACTCCTCTCCCTGAGCAGTGGGAGAAAGAACATGGAATGAACTGACCATAACCCCCATTCCCTGTCTCCCTACACTGCTGGAGGGGAGGAGGTAGAACTGCGAGGGTGGGGGGGAGAGAGAAGGTGTTTTTTACTTATTTTACTTCTCATTATCCTGCTCTTATGTTGTTAGTAATAAATTCAGTTAATATCTGAAATTCGAGTCTGTTTTGCCTGTGACAGAATTTGGTGGGTGATCTTTCCTGGTCCCTAACTCTTGAATCTTCTATCATATTTTCTCTCCTGTCCTGCTATGGAGGAGAGTGATAGAGAGGTTTTGGTGGGTGTCTGGCATCCAGCCAGGGTCAGCCCACAGCATTTGGAAAAGACCTTTCAGATCATCAAGTCCAACTGGAAGACTAACTGCTCATCCAAGAGAACACAGGTGGTAGAAATCACAAAAAATTAGAGTGAGACTGGGGTTGTCTGTCTCTGTACTAATTTTTTTCTTTCATTCATGTAGTGTTATCTGTCACTGAGAAATAACTTTTACAGAGAGAAACAAATATAATTTTTGCCACGGTTTTCAGGAGCCTGCCACAAATTTTGTACAAAAGAAAAAAAAAAAAACCAGCTGTCACTAAAGTGCGTGCAAGCAATATGCATTTGCTTAGTGATGCACTTTTCCAGGGCAGAGGAATGGTGATTGGGTTTTTTATTACACAATTCCCCTGTAGTATTAATGTAATTATTCCTTTAAGAGTTTGGCATTTTAACTTGCCTGTTGTAATTCCTTAGGCCAATATGGCACCTAGAAAAAATTTTAAAAATTCCCAGACTCTTTCATAATAACACTTTGATGCTCCATTAAAGTCAAAACACAGACTTTAAATTTTGTTTCACTGACAACATTTCCAATAAGACAACCCTTAAAGGAACAAAACAGTCAAATCTAAAGAGGTAACAACTTATAGAACAACTTCCAGTGAGCCAAAGGGGACCAAAAAGCTATTTGGCCACATCTAGCAGCTAGTAGTTTCAAAGCCCCGTTCCATTTGCCTCTTGTGAACAAGTCACAAAGTAAGCATCTGTAGTAGTTGTGTTCCTCCAGCAATCCCCATGCCCTCTCCAGTGAAAGAGGAGAAGCTGGTGCAGCTGTGATTTCACTGTTGCACTTCAGTGTTAATGGATGCTGACTGCAGGTCGGTGGCTAAGACACTATGGCAATACGCTGTGAACTGTGACAGCTGGGCTCTGACTGCTGCTTCTGGGTTTTTGGGTTTGTTTGAGTTTTTTTAACTCCTACTATGAGGAATGCAACTGCAAAGAGAAAAATACAGAATTAAGAGCTGCAGATAGTAACACAACAAACTACCACAACCATATTTACCAGTTTGTTACATCTGTAACATTCATATTTCTACTATTCAGGGGTAAGGGTAAATGCATGTTAATGTATATCAAACTGAGATCTTCACAGGGCTGTGAGGACTTCTCAATAACTATTATTAAAACTTTTCTGAATGTTCACAGAGAAATTCTACTAAGAACTGCTACAAAATTAATATTGGTTGCGATTTTCTTTTTTATAAAAGCCTTATAAGTCTGGAGAAGTTCTAGGAAATGGGATGAAAAGCTAAGATCTCATCAGCACTTAAACAAAATAGACAAAATAACCTTAGTAACTGGGCTGGTTGCCTGGACACCGCCACTAGACAAGATGATTGAGACTGATATGGGATGCAATCAGACAGTAATGTTAGCACAGCTAATGCCAATCAGCATGGTGCTATGGAAAGCAGGTTGCCTGTTGTATTTTCTGTTGAGTTAGATTGGAGGTGTTAAGTGAGACAGTCTTTGCTTACAATTCACGTATGACATGGAGCTTGAATGCAATGTGAATTTATTGAAGCAACATATGTGCTGACAGCAGATATGAAACAAATTAGAAAGATGTCAATGCATATAAAAGTAAGATGTGGAAGCATCCAGTAATGTGGATATTTTTCAAATTCAGAGAATTCAAGTAGGACTTGTTCCTTTAATTTTAATGGGTATTTTGTTGAGGAAAAATAAAGTCATTGCTGGCTTAAAGGGGGCAGGAAGAAAATGACAAAAGCTGGCCCTGTGTCCTTCTGAAATGGACAGTGAAATGGACTTGAAAGCAGGGAGATTTTGGGATGCAGTGTATTAGCAATAATTATTACTTAAGAGAGTATTTTTGGAGATTAAATACATGTGCTACACTGAAAAAGAGGTCTCCAGATACATCTATAAATGCATTTATAAAAGCACCAGTGGCAAATATCTGATCAAATTTTCTCCTTATAAAGACATCAGTATCTTATTGCTGTATGCAATGTGAATTTCTTTTTCCCATGTGTATGGGCATGCAAGTCACAGAACACCAGCATTATTAAGAATGCCTATGTTCATTAGACAATAATTAGTAGGTAACTGTTAATTGAATCACACCTTCTCTCATAGTACCGTTTGTGGGCTAACCCTAGCTGGATGCCCAGAGGCTGCCACATTCCAGAGACCTTGTTTCCAGCAGGTGCACAGATATCCCCTGGCTTTTTCTCCACCTGGTCTGGTTTGCACAGCTCCTTGCCAATGCTGGTATGTGCTAGTGGCCTTGTGCAGGCTGAGCTGAACCTTCTGGCTTGATTTCGTCAGTCCTTCCAGATTCAACAGGACCATCAGTCTCTGGAGCTTATCAGACTTTGGGAGATGGTCACACACTACCTTCCTGCAGAAGCGATGGAAACATGAGTTATTTGTTTTTCAAAGCCTTAAGCTGCATCATGTGTTTTAGCTCTTTCTGAAAATATGACACCACTTTTCTAAACAACTTTTATTTTGTTTAGAAAGACTTGAAAACAAACACCTCTGCTGCCCAAAGCTTAACTGATGCTTTCCAGAAGAAAACCCCAGTTTTCTTGTGACTTTTGCCAAACAGCAATAAAAATTCTTGTAGGCTGCTGACAAATTGGAAATCTAATTCATACAGTTACATTTGTGCAAGGAGGTGCAAAAGCTTTCAAATATATTGAAGCCATGGTAGAGACAACATTTTTCCATTTCAGAGAATGAGCAAAAATAACTTTGGGGAAAGAAGGGCCGTATGCTTACTGAAACTGTTGACTCATTTTTAAGGGAAAACATCTCAGTTATAAGGTACCTGTCAATCCTTCCACTCTGTGGTTTGTTGGTTTGGGAGGGATTTTAATGTTTAATTTTTGTTTCAGATTCTCAGTCTGGTCTCAAAATTGGGTTTTGAGTGGTTACTGGTTGTAGACTGCCAAATCATGATAATCCATCAAAAGCTGTGTGGAAAAGGTTGGTAGTATCCTAAATGGGACTGCCTGAAAGAAATCTCTTCAAATTCCATAGTAGCTACTGCAAGTAGGAGCAGCTTCCTCAGTTCTTTTTGGGCTGGGTAAACCATCCCCAAAGGTGGTTTGAGTTGCTTAGTCCTAAATATATTGTCAAACATAGGGGACTGAAATGGCCAGAAACAGACCTGTAAGGAATTTTTTTTTTTTGTATGAAAAATAACACACAGAGGCTGCAGAAAACAAAATGTATGGTCAAACAACAGGTGGAGAAATGGCCCTTGGGGAAAAAAATTAAGAATGCTTTCGGGGTAAGTGCTGTCTAGAAAGGTCCTCAGAGTGAGGAAAACTAAATTATAGCATTCCTCTTTTCCCTGAATGAATGCAGCTTTTGAAGGAAATGACTACATAAATATCTTCCTCTGGAGAGTGTTCTGAGGGCGGTAGGAATTAGTTTCTGAAAACAACAGAAATAAACTTTTGTGTGGCTCTTAAATAGATCAGATATGCCTGAGCTTTTTCAAAAATTGCAGGAGAAAGGGTGAATGAGGTTGTGTTACATATCTGAATTTATTCATTATATAATGTCCATAAACATCTTCAACTGAGAATTGACGTTTTAAGCTTTCATAGGGATCAGTGAAGTTTAATTATATATTTCTGAGATATGGAGCCATGTTATAAAAGTGAGCCACAAGAGTCAGCTTATAATATCGACAGCTTGCAAAAACATGTGAACATCACAAAGCATGATTTAACCTAGCTTGAAAATCCTTGCTTTGTTATAGCTTAAAGTAGATGGCAAACTTTAAAGGTTAAAAACTTGGTATTTACAGAAAACAATTCTTTACCAGTAAAGCTGATGTGGAAAATGTTGGTATTAATTGTAGTTGATTTAATACATCTTTGGTTATTTATGATTACTGTTTCAATTAGCGTCTCTGGAAATATTTGCCCATAATAGGGTTTATAACAATAAATTGCAGACACCAGTCTTCAGAGCAGTGTGAAACCCCTCGAACACTTGTAAAGGTTGTTATAGGCTGGAGAAGACGTGGCTGAAGAAAATGATCCAAGAGCCTTTCATTACCTTGAGAAAGGCTGTGCTTCACTTGCTGCAGCTGCAGCATCAGTCACTGTTTGTCTTTCCACACCCCTTCTGGCCTAGTCCTGCGGTGAGAGAACACAACCCATCCCAGTGCCAGCTACTGCTATGACAAAATGACAGGTGACAGTCACAACCAACGGGACAAATGGGAGCTGCTACTTGTGAGCAGCAGTTCTGTGAGGCAGGAGAGACAACTGGCAGGCAGGGTGCAGCAGAAGACATGACTACCCTAATATGAAGCTTCCTAGAAAATGGACTTATGTCAGTTTTCCAAAATCAATCTCCAAAACAAAAAAAATCCCAAACAACAAACCCTCACTTAAAGGCAAACCTCTGCCTTTTTCAACTGCTGTAACAAGATTGATTATATTTTCTTCTACTGTTCCTTGTAGAAAGCACCCAATTTCAAGCCTCTGTTCTCCTTTTTCCTGAATTGTAAACCTAACTGATGTTTTAGTACACAAATGTAGTACTAATCTGAATTAGAAACCTTCACAGAAACTGGTGAACAGGACCATAGGTCTTCTTGCAGACAGCTAAGTATTAGATGTTTAATTGAGAAAAATCCCCAGAACATCAACTACATTTCCAAAAGCAGTCTCTAAAAACTCTCAATATATAGTATGAAGTTTTTGTTTTCTTTTGTGGTTTTATTCTGCCTTTTTCTTTTTTTTTTTTTCAAATAAAAATTTTAAAAAGTGGCATAAGGGTGGGAGACTTTGAGGAAGTGATTCATATCTAAATGACACTGAGGCAGATTAAATATGTACAGGAGTTCTTGCAGCTCAGGTCTTATACAAATAGCAGAGGTCAAACTTGTTCGAAGGATAAATGTGAGAGCTCCATGGCAATCACTTGGTTATCACGTCTAGTGTCCAGGATGGATTTAACTGTTAAGTATATGAAGGTAGGGCTCTGTTACCCGCTGTTATCCTGCACTGGGGAGTGTTAGTCGTTCTGGGAAAGGTGTATGGCTTTCAATTTTTGAATAAACAAGGTGGGTGAGGGGACAGCTGTGGTTTGACTGTGGCACGGAAGCATCCGTGCACAGCATCAAGCAGGACCAATGAGTAGGGGTGAGGGAAAGGGCCAGATAGATCATATTCCTCAGTAAATCCATGTCTGCATAAAAGAAATTCTCTGCAATCCTGCAGATTGGAACTGCTGCCAACAGGCAAGAGCTAGTGATTAAAGAAAATAATCCTTGCCTTTTGATGGCTTGTTCAGAATTTGTACAGAGGATGAAGCAGAGCATCAAGTGCACCTAAAAGGCAAAATAGATATTTTCTGTTGGCTGACATTTATTCTTATTTTCTTTCATCACAAGGGCTTTAAACATCCATTTGCTCAGGATTTTGTGTGACATTATGTGTGTGCTTCACATGTCTGTAAAAAGAGAGGTAACCTTTAAATCCATCACTTTTGCACAATGTTAACTTAGTAATGTCCTCACGGGGGTTAAGGCTCTGGAACTTGTAAATGAAGGGGTTGTTGTTGAAATTCCGTACGCTCAAACTCAATTCCTTCTACACTGGAACTACGTATGTTCCTAGCCTAAACCATGCTTTTCCAGTGGCTTAGAATGGTCTAGCGAATTTCAATAGCTCATTGAAGTGGGATGTGGATGTATATACAAAATTAGCAGTATAATAGACTTCTCCAATTTTTCTTTCCATTGGGAATGTGGCTATTTGTTACCATATTAGATGTTGCTACCTACCTCACCTGAAGTCGCACATTCTGTGTTTAAATCTGAAATAAATGGTAGTTGGGCATTGAAAGAATCATTAATAATTTGTAATTGCTCTTATGATATTTATAAGCAGGGTGATTTTTATCTGCCTTTTGCTCTCTATAATTTAAACGTGGTAGTGGTGGGGTGGGAGAGGTTAAGGTTCTCAGGCTACTGCTCCCTATAGATGTTAAGAAATTGCTACTAGAGACAATAAATTCTTCTAAAGAATGCTGCTTCTCTTGCATTTTGTTGTGATTCAGATCACTGAAACTCTGCTGAGATCCAGGCCAGCCAGAAAACAAGTAGATAAAATGCTGCATGATAATATGTTGCAAGGCTTGGAGGGACATGAGAGGGGTCTTCATTACCTCTCACACGGGCTTGGTAGGAAATCTACACAAATTAGCAGATTGATTTCATACAGAGGAAGATGGAAAGAAACATGCCTCTCTCTGCTGACATCCTATACCCCTCAGGCAGGCTGGGTTGGCCCCACAGCGCGTTTTGTTTTTCTGTGTGGTTTTGGGAGTGTTTGTTGCTGTTGAATTTTTTTTTTCAGCCTTTCCAGATAATAGTTTTAAATAGTATTTGGCTATCCCAGCCCACACTGTGTGAGGACACAGTGTGAAGAACACCTTAGTTGCTATTTGAAAGACTTTTATTCTGTACAGAAAATTTTTCCAGCTAAAAAGTTTCTTTGCGATGAAAGTGAGTGAAACTGAAGAAAGTGGTAGGCACAAAGTGTACAGGACTGTTCCTGCACCCTGTTACTGGTTATCTGAATCCTGCTGCACATCTTAGTACAAACTGCATTTCAATCTCTTTTCAGGCACTGCAACATACGCCTCAGCTGTCTCAGTAAGAGTTGAGCCCTGAAAAAAGCCTGTGTGGCCTAAGATCAGGGTCCTGGGGAGCCTATTTGTAGT
>WEIT01016974.1:1073-18446 GCA_013389985.1 Dryoscopus gambensis | reverse complement strand
AAATAAATTGAGCATTAACCTTCTTTTGTGGCATTTTACAGTTTTCCTCAGCTTTTGTTACATGTCAGCTTGATCAGATGCTGTATTTTGTTCCTTCACACAAGATAGTTTGATGGTCTATCTTATGTCCGGAAGTAGTAGAAATAATTTTTTTCGTGGCTCTCAGTTACAGTTCTGTTATTTTTGCTCAAGAACACTTTATCAATCTCAGATATATAATTACCTGAGTTATATTTTCCCATTGTAAAGAGTGATACAACACTACTGTTTCCCCTTCTTCTTTCACCCCCTAGATCTCCAGATTTTTCCTCCCATTTTATTCACAACTAGTGTTCCTTATGGCTCAAAAATGTCTTTAGGCATCTTTTAAAAAACACTTGGAAGCAAATTGCATGACCATGTTGCTTTTTTTTCCCTCTGACACTTATTTTTAGTTGCTTTTCTTTCTGTTTTGGGATAATTCAAGAAGACAGAAAAATATGTCATCCTTAGATATCATATCTGGCTTTCTCTGATATATGAACAGAAAGAGCTATTGAATCTTTTTTTTCCTCTCTACATTATAAGTACTTTTCCTTTTTTCTTTTTAGGTTTTAATCCCTAATATAAAACAATAATAGAGTAGGGGGGTTTCTGTATATGCTCAAAGATGAATGTCTGTGTAACTTCAGCTGTGTCTGTTGTCATAAATAAATGGATAATGGTTGTTTAACAATTAGTTTTCTATGAAGAAAATATTTTTAGCTTGTAAAATAACACCTGAGGCCAAGTTAGGACTTTTTTTCCCTGTTCAGTACCATTTTTTGATTCAGACCTTTGGCAGCAAATTAGGAAGAACCAGTTTCACTCTTTATTCTGTACAGGTATTTATTCTTTGTATTTTCCTGGACCTTGAGTATAAAATTAAAGATAGTGGTAAAATCAAAGTATCAAGCCAAATATCATGTATTTATGGCATCTTTTAAAATAACATTTTTATTAGAAAGTAGTGTGGGGGTTTCTTGTCTTTTAGTATGTTAAAAGTTGTATATATGTGTGTCTATGAATGAACACCCAACAGAAAACTGATTTGGTGAATTCATGTAGTTTCTCCTTATTCTGCTGGACATGACTATGGTCTTAAACCCAAGATACCTTTACTAATATCTGGACCAGGTATTGCTAGTTTTTTGTAGAGCATGGTATTTTGTAGAGACTGCCTTTATTACTAAGAAGGTATAAAAGGTTTGGAGTAATGCTACAGAATGACTGTTATTCTGAGGGGTTATTAGGATATTGCAGCATCTGGCGGGAGGGAAGAACTCTGGTAATACAAGTAGCACTATTAATGGCAGTGGGACCAGCAGTTGAAAATACACAATTTCATGGAGCTGGCTATAGCATGTGAATTTTCATTTTACAGTTTGCGGCTTTCCCTATGAAATGTTTTCTAGTTCTCCTGGCTCTCAGAGCTCTGAGATTAGTGGCACTGCCCCTTCACTTTCCAATAAATCAGAGAATGCTTTGAGGCATTAGAGAGATAGGGACCATAAATGTGAGTAGGAGAGAATAATGCAGAATGAATGCTGCCATGCTGTATTTTTCTTGTCCGCTCGTTTCTAGCTAAGGGATATTAGAAAAGAAAGACATATTGCTGCAGTAGTTAGTCAGAGGTCAGTCTGACTTTTAGTGGATTTTGTGCATTGCTACAGAAATGTGGCTTAACTGTCTGCAAAGAGTACTCAGTTTTTAAAGTTGTATAAACCATGTTACTTCAATGTAGAATGAAAGCTTTAAAATCATACCCAGCCTATCAGATGATATGTGGAGACATTCTCTGTATTCTTGCACATATTCTTATAACAGCGGAGTTGACCATTTGGGACCACGTGGTGGTGTGTGGAGTCAGTGTGGCTTACTGAATCCTGCGAAATCGAGGCTGCACCCAGCTATTTCTCCATAGTGTCTGTAGACCTCCAGAATGCGGAATGTACTGAGACATACTCACCTGGGAGAAGTGAGGTGGGGAGGCAATTAACAAAACCAACCAACCAAAAAAATGCAGTCATTATTAAAAAACAAACAAGCAAAAATCCACAGTACGCACAACAATGTAATTCTTACCACCATTTCCATTAGTTCTTATTTTGGCTCCTGAAAACCTGTGATCCTCTCGGTCAAAAGATTAATGCACATTGTTTGACAACTTCCCAAGTTAGAGAACAGTAAAGCATACCATAGTCACAGTTGGGTAATTTCACAATAAAATCACTTTTTAATGAGAAGTGTATCAGCAGTACAGACCTTTTGAAGTTCTTCTAAAGTTTGGCTGATAAGCAGCCATACTGAGCTCATTGATGGAAAAGCATTATTTGCTGAACAAGCCTCATGCTTAAGACTGGAAGTCATTGTTACGTCATTTCTTGGTTAATTGGCTGCACCTGTGATTTGTTAACAGCTCTAATCCAGTGTTCTCTGAACCACGTGTGGGAAGGTCAGCAGGAGAGAGTCTGGTATGGTGTGAAACATTGTTAGAGGTAATCTGAGTTTGGCAACTTGTAATGCTTGTTAAATCCAGATTGTCACTTTTCAACTCATGACGTGAGCTTCTCAAAATGAGAATGGTGCAGATATAATGAAGAAAATAAAGTCCATGGTTCTTTTCCTTTAAGGTAATGCTTGGTTAAGAACACACAGATTTTTTAGGAATGTATTAACTTGTAGGTCTGTCTTTTGCAGTGAAAAATTCTTTACAACTTTGTTCTTCCTTAAATTGGAATTTGTTGTGTTTTTTTAAACATGAGTGTAAAATTAATATGAATTCAGTGAAATATGTCTAGATATCTATATGTACACATGCATGCAAATGTATTTGTTGGTATTTATCTCTGCCTTTCATGTCCTAGAGTTTGGGTCCTCAGCAGTCTCAGATGCTTGTCATTTTGCTGCCGATTATCATGTAAGCATATCTGGGGAGACTGACTTTTCAGTGTAGTTATGATAGATGAGCAATTATGTTGGTGCTATTTATATGCATAAACTATCTTGTAACTCTAGTCTGCTTTTCAGCTAGTTAAGTAAGTTTGAGTCTTGCAGTAAATCTGGAAAATACTTTCTACTGATACTATACCTGAATTTTCAAAGTACATCTCAGTATCTTGGGCAGCAGAATTTGCCTTTGTCTTTTTGGTGTATTGTATAATAAGCAAGTTGCTAAACTTATTTAAACAGTTTGAATAAGTTTACTTAACTGAAACATGTCTTGTAACATTCTTTATTAAATAGGAATAATCTTGCTAAAAGTTATATTACCAGGGAATCAAAAAATTGTAGGGTAGGTTGGAAAGGACTTACAAAGGTCACCTAATCTAACACTCCTGTGGTGGACAAGGAAATCTTCCACCATATTATTTTGCTCAGAGCCCTGTCCAGCTTGACCTTGAATGACCCCCAGGGATGGGATATCCACCACTTTTGTGGGTAACCTGTTCCAGTGTTTCACCACCCCCAGTGTGAAAAATGTCTTCTTTACATCTTGTCTGAAGCTACATTCTTTTAGTTTAAATCCATTACCCCTATCCCAACAGGTCCCGCTATAAGAAGACGATCTCCATCTTTCTTGTAGACCCCTTTATGTACTGAAAGGCCGCAATAAGGTTACCTCAGAGCCTTCTCTTCTCTAGGTTGAACAACCTCATCTCAACTCTTTAAGCCTTTTCTCATTGGATAGATGTTGCAATCCTCTCATCATTTTCATGGGTCTCTTCGGAACCTGCTCCAACAGGTCCGTGTCCTTCCTGTGCTGGAACCCCAGGGCTGGATGCAGCACTGCAGGTGGGGTCTCACCAGAGCAGAGGGACAGAATTCCCTCCCTGGGCCTGCTGCCCATGCTGCTTTGGATGCAGCCCAGGATATGGTTGATTGATTGGGCTGCCATCGCATGTTGCCAGGTCATGCTCCGCATTTTATCCAGCACAACTCCCAGGTCATTCTTATCAGGCTGCTCTCATAACATCTTGCAGCACAGGAATCATGTTTTTTCAGAGAAGGGTATAAGTTAGTAGGGTTTTAATGATTGAATAAACATTTGAGTCTTGGTTGTGAGATCACAGCATCTGTTTTGGAAGTTTTTGGTTGTATATGGAATGAGGAGTATTTCTGAATGCATGTGGATTAAATACTAACCTAGTACAGTGTTCATGTTTCATTTTTTCCCAAATAATTTCTCAAGAAATAATAGTGACTGTATGTATAGCATGTCATTGTCACAGAAATGGCATTATGGTAGTATTCTCATTTTAAGTATATGCATACTGTAATTTTACTGTAATGGGATAGATGATAGTGAATGACATATTTATGCCACTTTCGCTGTGGTAGAGGATAGGGTCCGAGCTAATTTTATAGATACGTTTTCCCTCTATAAGATAGCATTCTCAAAGTAGGTTGTGTGACTGTTTCAGTGACTAGAACACAAAATGGGAAAAAACAACTTTAGTGTGAATTGAGGTCAGCAGTTGCACAGTCACCTCCAGAAAAAATGGATGAACTTATTGTGTCCAGCTTATTTTGAACTGCAATTTTGTATTTTTATTTTTTAAATTTTCATTTTTAATGTGTACTATCTGTGAAACACTCAAACTCACAGCTTCTTCAAGACTTACTTGATTCTGATGAAATATGTTATATTTATAATGAAAATATGATGCAGGTTTCAGATTATTTCATAGATGCTTTATGTGCTCATTTTTTTCTTACAATTCAATACTGAACAATTTAGTGTTCATTGATGGCAGCCTAAGACAAAAAGTTACCAAACTATTTCTTAGGTATGTTCAGGTTGCTAGATATTGTGATTACAAAATAAGGTATCTGAAACTAGCCATTTTGTTAAAATGTCCAAAGAAAAACAGATCACTTCAGCCACCTAAAATGTGAAATTGTTTATTAGCATTATATGTTTGAAGTTAAAGTTACTGAGTTACAGTTAACATTTCATCAACAAAGTATATTTTTCTCATCTAAAAAAGTAAGTGCTAAAATGAAAAATAAGCCTTCATCTACTTAAAATAGCTGTATTTTTTATATCATATTTTTTATATCATATATCACTTCTATTTCATGATGACGATAATATCTTCACAATAATTGTTTTTAATGGAAAAAGTAATTTAATTAAATTTGACAATAATCTTGACTTTGTTTAAAAGTGTAAAATTTTAATTAAAACCAAATTTTTATTTTTAAAAACAGGTGCATGAGCCAGGGAAAACATTTTAATTGAAGCTGTTGGATTTTTTAATAACACCTCTGCCCAGAAAAAAGAGTTGTAGTTGGTGAAATGTTAGCAGATTTTAGGGCATAATTAGGGCACTGTCTTACATCCTTCCTGTATAGCAGAATGTAAGCATCTTTGAAGAAAATCCTTACACCTACCAAGAAAACAGTATTTATATTGATTTTTGTATTAATCAAAATTCAGTGATACTTTGGAAGGGTTATTATCTGTTATAATCTGATTTTTGTTTGGCAAATCTTTAACAAAAATTATCCAAATTATATGATCATCCTTAATCAGAGACAAGTTTTAATCATGTCATCTGTATTCCTCTCCAGGTCAGTTCTAGGGGCTGTCTGTAATTTGTATGGTTAGAAGTTTCTCCTGTGAAACTTCCAGTAGCCAGACAAAAATAAATAGCTTAAGTTGTTCAAAGGCATAAAAATATTTCTATTTTGCATTTGCAGAATTTTATCTGCAGTCTGTCCATGGCAGATGTATTATTATAAGGTTATAGCAAGGCTTTAGAGTTGTAGTTGTAGCCATTTTCTGATAGTAAGTTTAAAGGATTAAGCAGATCTTTTCAAAAGTATGTCGTCAGTAAGGCAGTAGAATATTGGTGAGGGAAAAATGCATTCATGGGTGTCTGTTTTCATTCAAGCATTTCCTCCACAAATTTACTGCCCAGTAACCTTTAGGCTCATTGTTGGTTTTCTTTCCATTGACTGATGGAATGGTAGTTGCAGGCTGTTGGCAGAAGAGGATGGTTTTGAATGGTGGCTATTGTGCTATTAACATTAGAACCCTCTGGCTAGAGGATCAGCAAGAATGCCTGCAAAGATTAAGTGACAATGTTGTCTCCTGTTCATGGAAATAACTTGCTGATAAACTCTGACAGTACAAAAAGCCCTGAGGACTCAGGGTGGGAAAAGCTGTATTAAACTTCATATATTGCTCAGCAGAATTCTCACATGCTAGCCAATTTGTCCACTAGTATCTATTAGGAAGTAGGAATAAACCTTACATATTTGTCCTGGTTTGATTCTTAAAATAATTCTTGAAACAATTACAAGTCATGAGGTTCTATTTCTGTCTCTCTACTTTCATGTTACTATTTTGATACTAGAGCATTCAAGGCATTATCTAATCCTTACAAGGAGTTATGTAATGTTTATTACATGAATGTATTTCCAGTTTTCCTACTGAAATTTGTATCCTAAAAGGCTAAATAGTATGTTCCTATTTCATACTCTCATATCTTTGAGTATTTTTTAAATTCGGGCTAACTGTAGATGAAAGCATTGGTGCCATAATTGTTTGATCAGGCTCTGCTAGCCTACTCCAAAAGATACTCAGCTTTATTTAAATGTATTTGTGACAAGTAATATTTGTGATTCATATAATGTTACACAGATGCATGTTCCAGAATACCTTGGATTTAAAATGTTCTGTCGTTCTTGAAATATTTTAATATGTACAGAAGTTTGGAATTCTCAAAGAGAATTCATCTTTACGGTGTTTCATGTTTACAGCAATGTAAGGTGTATGCTTTTAGAAATTTTATAACAAATGTTGAAACTGTTACTTTAGAGTTATAGAACTACTGAGGTTGGAAAGACCATTAAGATCCGTAAATCCTAATAAGAGCAGGATACTCCCAAGTGTCCACCAGAAAACCGTGTCCCTAAGTGCCGGTTCCCCATGTCTTGGCCATAAATACAGTGATGCACAACAACACGGTGTGGAAAGCTAAATTCTTTCGAAGTTAGATTTAAGTATAATTTTTAAAGATATATTTCTAGGATTCATATGTATTTGAAGAAGAAATTATGGGAAATGTTATTTTATTTCTCTTTTTTTCCTCTTTCCATCACTGTTTCCAGTGATGATTTTTACGTTTATCAAGTTTGTGAGGCTATTCCGTACTCTGAGATCCAAACAATGCAAATTGTAGTCTATGTAAGTGCAATGAAATTATCTGTTTTAGAGCACTTGCAGCTGAATGTGTTTCAGAGCTTCCATGGTTCCAAAAGTGCTGGATAACTTATAGTATTACCAGAGTATCAGGACCCAGTCTTAAAGTGTGGGATTGCACACATTTATTTTATTAAATAATAAGAATTGTTTACACTTGTACTGGAAGGTTCAAGTCAATTTTCTGGTTATTCTCACTCTAGTAAAATTACTTTTTCTGGCTTAAGTTAAGCTTCTTGAAACTTCTTTGAGCTTTATAAATTTATTTTATTATTTAATTTTCTGCAAAATGAGGGCATCCTCATGGGGAATATACTTTGCCTTAATAGTGGTGAGTTGTAGGCTAAGTCTCTGTCCTGTGCATAATCTTTTAATTCACTTTAGCTATGCAGAAGGAAGCTCTTGATACAGTCTTGCTTTGAATTTTAAGACTAATCTGAATGCAGTACTGAATAAAATACTATTTTCTCATTTATGTACCAAAATGACGTCACCCATTCATTCTTTGCCCAAAGAGGGGAGAAGGTCTGTCCTGTGGCCCAAAGCTGAACACAGAATTCAGGGTGTGGCCTCACCAGTGCCCAGTACAGGGGGACAATCCCTGCCCTGGCCCTGCTGGCCACACTGTTGCTGACCAGGCCAGGATGCCATTGGCCTTCTCGGCCACCTGGGCACACCCTGGCTCATGTTCAGTCACTGTCACCAGCACCCCGAGGTCCTTTCCCACTGGGCAGCTTTGCAGCCGCTCTGCCCCAGCCTGTGGAGCTGCCAGGGGCTTTCGTGACCCAAGGGCAGGACCCAGCCCTGGGCTGGGTTGAACCTCAGACCATGATCTAGCCTGTCCAGATCCATCTGCCTTCCGGCAGATCAGCATTCTCACCCAACTTGGTCTTGTCTGCAAACTTACTGAGGGTGCAGTTGATAGAATCATAGACTTGTTTAGGTTGGGGAAGACCTTTTAAGATCCCTGGATCAAACTGTAGAGTTAACACTGCCACATCCACCACTAAACCATGTCCCTAAGGGCCACCTCTGCCCCCCAGTGTGAAGGAGCAGAAGTCCTATGAGGAGCAGCTGAGGAAACTGGGGTTCTTTAGCCTGGAGAAAGGGAGGCTCAGGGGAGACTTTATTGCTCTCCACAACCACCTGAAAGGAGGTTGTAGTGAGGTGGGTGGCAGTCTTTTCTCCAACATAACCAGAACAGGCCAAGAGCAAATGGCCTCAAGTTGCACCAGGAGAGGTTTAGACTGGTTATTAGAAAAAAATCCTTTGCTCATACAGTTGTCAAGCACTGGACCAGGCCAGCCAGGGAATTGGTGGAGTAATTGTCCCTGAAAATTTTTTCAAGATATATGTAGATGTGGTGCTTAGGGACATGGTTTAGTGCTGAACTTGGCATTTGCTGAGTTAACAGTTGAACTCAATGATCTTGAAGGTCCACTGCAACCTAAACAATTCTAGAATTCTATTATCTGTCGAAAGAATCTCTCATAAACTGCAATTATGGGTGCTCTAATCAGTTTTCCACAAATCTATAGGTTCTTATATTGACAAGACTTAGAGTTACGAAAACCTTTGGGTATCAGTTGAGATTCTTCAAATGAAGTATCATCTGCAAGGGCAGGGTCTGTCATTTTAAGCTTTACTGAGTAGTGCATGCTGTCCACAGCAGGCAAAATTTTTCTCATAGACAGGTTCCATTCCTCTCTAGCACAAAAGATTTGGTGTCATACCATTCTGTACTAGACAAGAGATTTGGTCCTGTTGTTTCCAAGTGCTTTTCTCCTTTTTCTAAGGATACTCCTTTGCAGTTTCTTTTCATGCTTGATTTCAGTCACGGTGATACTAGTTTACTGTCTGAAGTCTTATATTTGCCAAGGAAAGAAAAAACTTATATTTAAAATGAGTATTTAAATGGAGTTATGAAAGACTGTTGTTTCAGGTGTGTGTTAAGGAACTCTCCTTAGTCTAAGTTTTAGCTGCTGGAGTTGATATTTCACAGTATAACAATGTATTTCATATCTTGAGGTCTTTTTCTATGGTCTATCCTTTTTCTCACAGATTAGCCAAGAAATATGTACTTCGTGGCAGCATAGATAGTGAAAAAGTAAAGAGTGAAAAAATCTTATTATTGCATTCTTAGGAATCTAAAATTAAAGGAAATAGGTATTCTGTTCAAGAAGTGCTTGGACAACACTCTTGGGTATGTGGTGTAATTTTTGAGATTGTCCTGTGTAAGGCCAGGAGTTGGGACTTTGATAATCCTTGTGGGTTCCTTCTAACTCAGGATATTCTATGGTTCTGTGATACTATTGGCAGGAAAGGTCATCTATATTTAATGAAAAAGAAAATAGAGGAGTTTTTTTAAAAAAAACCTTTTTCGGCATTAAAATGAAGGCGCCCAATTACAGGGGCTTCCTGGTAGCACAAAGTCATTACATTAAGCAATAATCACATGTATTTCTTTCCTCTGAATCTTGTGGCTGTATGCTAAAGGATATGTTCTCTCAATGTAGATATACAGAAGCAGAACAGATAACAAACCCAGCATAAACTAGCTTAGTGATTGTGAGTATTTAAAGCATGACCTACAAACCTGAAAAATAGAGAGGTAACCAGATTACTTAGCAAAAATTAAAACTAATTTGGTAATTCTAAATGATCATCAGCAGGTCTGCAGGATTAATTTACCAGTCTCTTTTCTATTACTCTCTTCCCCCTATATCCCCAGCTCCTGCTTGTGCATTTTACTACTTAGCATGCATACCTGTTCCAGCACTCATCAGAATAGCACTGACTTATTTCACTTTCCTGTAAGAAAGTAACCAGGCAAAAGCCATTTGGCTGCCTAAACTAGATGTCATGGTAGATGAAGGAAGAGCAATTTAGGAGAGAAAGTAGTGCAATACCTTTTGTTTTCAGTGTCCACAGAGTATTAAAACAGCTGGGCTGTTCATAGGAACTTCATCTCTGCATGCTGCTAAATCTCAAATGGTTTCTGTAGAATTTCAGTGTCCAGCTGTCCAACTGTATTGTAACACATTCAGAATTTCACTATTTTTTGATCTTTTCCTTTCCATTAAATTATTCCATTTGTTAGTTACAGGTAGACTTGTTGCTTAATTGTGAATGAGAAATGTGGATTGTTGTGATATTATGGTAGAAAATATTCTTTGAAAAAATATGAGATCATGTGATTTATGTAGAATTGGTACTATTGCAGCACTCACCCTGGAAAACAAAATCCAAGTTTTTTTGGTACAGGAACCCCTAACTTAAGATCGTATGTGTAGTTTTCTCTCCGTACTATGTCTGCCAGTCTTGTAGTAGTAAGATAGAATAGTGTGTCCTGGGAAAGGCAAGAGTCCTCAGTTTCTCAGTGGAGAGAAAATGTATGTGTGAATAATCTATCTGAGTTATTTTAAAAATTATGTCATTATTGCCTTTGGGATTTGATGTGCATACTTGTGAGAATCTGAGTACTTATATTCTTTTCCAGCAT
Source organism: Dryoscopus gambensis (assembly GCA_013389985.1). NCBI lineage: Eukaryota > Metazoa > Chordata > Aves > Passeriformes > Malaconotidae > Dryoscopus > Dryoscopus gambensis. Next base: position 7,713 of record WEIT01016974.1, on the reverse strand, counting down.
GTTGCCAATAACAGTTTTCTATCTCAATATGAATGAAAGAGTGCATCAGTGACACTTGCAGAATCAATGTTTTACCACTTCTTCCGCTAGTGCTGTTCTCTCCATAGTGAGGAGAATAGCCTAATGCAGAACAGCAAATTTCCTCCTACTATTTCCTTGGGAACTTACATGCTGATTTCAAATACATGGTCAGATTCTTTCTCTTTTACAGTTGTGTTTTCAAGGGCTCAGATGGTATTATTTCTGTTTACATTGTTAGGTTCAGGTAGACTCAACATAAGTTGAAAAAGAGCAATTTTTCTTAAGTTGATTTTCCTCTCTCCCTGAAAGTTTTTGAAAGAAGTCTAGAGAAATTACTATTACTTTAAAGTTATGTTTTCTTTTCTGTGGCATATGTATTGCTATAGTAATCTGCCACTGTGAGATCTTGTTATCCTGTTTTTTAGATCTGCATATTTTATTTCTGGCCTATTTTTTCCTCTTTCCTATTTAATTTTTCTGTATGATCTACTTTGATGTAATGTTCAGCATTGTCACAAATTAGGTTGAGGGTTTTTTTGTTCTTGTGTCCCCTCCAGTTGATGATAAGTTATTATCCACTGCTTAGACTGATTTGAGATTTTAAATGTATGCTACCACAAATTCTAAATATTTCCAGTGTTTTGATTTTCAAGCTTTATTTTTTTTATAGCAGGAATTTTAAAACCTGATTTGTTTCATAATGATTTCTTGAAAAACATACCAAAATGGAATTCATGTGCACCTGATGCTCTTTTCAGGCTTTAAGTGCTTCTAATGATATAAAACAGGAAAAAAAATCCATAGTGTTAAATGAACCATACAATGCCTTCTAACTCACTCTCCACGTAAGAGTCTAGGGTTACATAAACTTTTTGCCGACCCATCACTGAAACTGCATTTTTATCATGGCTGTCTTAAGAGTGATGGAGTCCATGATTTTCATGTTTTTTAAAAAATATCTATGACTTTTGACATTGTGGTTTTTTGCATGTGTGTGAGAGGATGTGATGGTAAACAGTTCAAACCATTTACAGAGAGAACTTTCCAAACTGCCAAGTTAAGCTTTGAGCTCCATGGGAAGCAAGTGGAGAACAGGAGCTCAGCAGCAGTTCTGCAGTGACACACAGGATTAGGCATGCGAACTCTCAGTGAGAACTTCTGCCGCTTTGAGAGGTAGTTAGGCATCCACTTTTTCAGAAGGGTGGAGTTTTTTTATACTGTTACTTAAAAAACGTTGATAACTATACTTATGTAGTGATTGCTGTGTGAGATTATGCTGTGGTTCTCAGAGCAAACTCCACTCTGCTTTTTGAGGGGGTTTTGCCTTTTTTGGTGGAGTAGAGTACTTGAGCCTCTTGGTATAAAAAAACATGGCTTACAACAATTTGCACTGCATTGCTGTAGTCTTTAACTTCATCTCGTGCTCTTAGCTTTTAAAAACTATCTGAGGAGGAGCTCCACACATGGTTGTTGATTATAGACAATTGAATCAATTTCAGTAAATGCTGGTTTATGTTTTGCTTTAAAAATATGATAAATTAGAATAACAAAATCACTCAGTTTGTGGATTTTGTGTTTCCTGAATATGGCTGAGACTAGGGTTTGCAAATAACTTAAGGGACATAAATTAAAACTGCATTGGGTTAAATAACAGTTTAGAAATACAATCTATTTTTACCTTAAATGCCTCCATATTTTCCACTTGTCTATATACATGTTACAGTGCTTCATAATTTGATATCTAGCAGATTTTTGGATGACAGATTGGCTTTCAAAAGCAAGCAAAAAATAACAGGCAACTAAGCTTCGTACTACAGATTGGTCTTGTATCAAGAGAAGTATTTGACACTTACATATGAAGTGCTCATGTTAAGCACTGTTTACTTATGATAACCTGTGGCACTTCGTGGTCTGTCTCAGTTGATCGAAACTTATGATTGAAAAGAGATGCAAAACCGGTTATGTTTAATCAAGAAGTATTTGAACCTATGCATTCTTTTTCTTAATGAAGGGGTCCATTTTGGGTTTTTTGTCTGTTAGTCTAAGTAAACTGAGTTTTGCAGCTGTGTTGTAAAACAGGGTACCTTAGGTCAGGCAAGCTCCTACTTAATAGACCCAAGGTATTGAGGCATCATGTACTTTCAGAGATGTCCAGCAGTCCTCTTTGTCTCAAAGGTGTGATTACACACAGGAATATTTCTTCCATCAAATATGTCAGATTTATGGAGAAGAGTATAGAAGGAGTTTTATCTGTTTAATAAAAAGATTGTATGGGTTTTCTGAAAAAAAGTTTACCAAGCACTTGTAAAATGTGTAGGTCAGCAATAAGATGTAACCATTTGATCGTTCATGGATTACGCAGAGCCTGGAAGAGACTAGGAAGAGAATATTTCCTTATGGGTCCGCATGTTTCTGACATTAACTCAAATAACCATGGTGTTTATTAAATTTGTCTCAATACTTGAGTTTAAACAGTCTAATAGTATTCTAGCTTTGGAAAGTACAGCATATTAAAGGATTTTCACCATATTTTCCTTTTGAATTTTTTGTAGTTAAATATCCAAAATGTTAGAGCAAACCATGCTCTCCCTGTATGTAAATGAGTAAATCCTGCTTGATTCTGTTGCCTTCATACTAATGATTGTCCAAAGAGATAATATGTGATGGAAACTTCGATCAGATTTCTATGAATTGCTCATTTCTTTTTATATAAAAGTCTGTGTTTTGGTTTATAAATCTTAGTTAACTTTGGGCACTATAGATTTTTGAATGCTTGGCAAGGAAGTATGTTTATTTTGGCTAAAGATATGGAAACATGAATATTTCCTTTTTCCCATCATGTAAACTAGTAATGGAAAAAAGCATGGATTTTTGGACCTATTAGATCATCTAGTCTGACCTTCATTATACCATGGTTTGTCCCACTTACCCTTTTCATAAGCCCAGTAACCCATGTGTTTTGAAGGCCAAAGCTGTGCTGAGTTCCGGAATATGTTTTGAAGAAGTGGCTATTATGATGTGAATACAAGAAAATGTGGAGAATACAATTCTTCTTTTGGCAGATTCTTTTAGTGAGTGGATATACCTTCCTTGAAACATTTGTGCCCGATTTGCTACTAGCACCTAAGTCTTTTTGCTTTTCTCTACTAATGTTAGTCCTCATTTCTCAGTATTACTTCCTCTTATTTCATTTGTACACTTACACTGTCTGTCTTCTTAATTGTTTGTTCTTGGAAAGACAGAACAGACAGTGTTGTACTCTTCGAAGTTCCAGATAACTGGAAAAACTGAAATATAACCTCCTATCTAAAAAGGGGAAGTGCAAGACTAAAGGAAGTACAGACCAGTCAGTTTCACTGATGTGCCAGGCAAGATCACAGAGCAGATTCTCTTGGAAACTCTGCTAAGGCACAAGGAAACAAAGGGGTGATTGGTAACAGCCAACATGGCTTTACTAAGGGCCTGACAAATCTGATGACGTTCACTTGGGGGTTACAGCACTGGTGGACGGGGGCAGAGCTGGTGACATCCCCTACTGGACTTATGCAAAGTGTTTGACACTGCCCCACACAACATCCTTGTCTCTGAATTGGAGAGACGTGGATTTGAGGGGTGGACCACTGGGGGGATGAAGAACTGGCTGGATGGCCACCCACAAAGACTTGTGGTCAAGGGCTCACGGTCCATGTGGAGACCAGTGACAAGTGGTGTCCCTCAGGGGTCAGTGCTGGGGCCGATACGGCTCGGCATCTTTGTCAGGGACATGGACAGTGGGGTCAAGGGCACCCTCAGCGAGTTCACTGACAGCACCAGGCTGTGTGGGGCAGTGACACGCTGCAGGGAAGGGAGGGCATCCAGAGGGCATCCAGACCTGGACAGGTTTGAGAGATGGGCCAAACCTCATGAAGGTCAACAAAGCCAAGTGCAAGGTCCTACACCTGGGTCATGGCAATCCCAGACACACCAACAGCTTGGGCAGAGAAGTGATTGAGCGCAGCCCTGTGGTGAAAGGCTTGGGGGTGATGGCAGATAAAAAACTCAATATTAACCAGCCCAGAAAGCCAAGGAAATCCTGGGCTGCATCAAAAGGAGTGTGGGCAGCAGAGCAAGGGAGGTGATTCTGCCCCTCTGCTCTGATGAGACCCCACCTGGAGTGCTGTGTCCAGCTCTTGTGCCCCCAGCATAAGAAGGACAAGGAACTGCTGGAGCAAGTTCTAAGGAGGCCATGAAGCTAGTGCGAGGACTGGTGGACCTTCCCTACGAAGACAGGCTGAGAAAGTTGTGGTTTGAGAAGAGAAGGTTGTGTAGGGACCGCATAGCAACCTTCCAGTATCTGAAAGGGCCTACAGGGAAGCCTGAGGGGCTCTTCATCAGGAGCTGTAGTGATAGGACAAGGAATAATGGGAAAAACTGCAAGAGGGGAAATTTAGGTTAGGTATTCGGAGGATGTGAGGTTGTTGAGGCACTGGAACAGGTTACCCAGGGAGATTGTGGATGCCCCAAACCTGGTGGTGTCCCTTTCCATGTCAGGAGTGGTTGGGACTAGATGATTAAGATTCATTTCAACCCTTTAACATTCCATGATTTTATGATTCTTTGTAAAAACTATTTTATTCAGTAGCTTCAGAGCAATTTTTTGGCTCTCTTCTGTGCTGCCTATGAACTTGCACATGTTAAATAAGACCTATTTTCTGTACCTTTAATAATTGAAATTTTTGTGTAGCGTGATTCTGGTTTTTGACAAACACAAGTATTTATTTATTTATGAGTTCATATCACTTGCCGTACGCAGTGCTTTTCAATTCGAGTTGCTGCATTCACTTTCCCAGTGAACCAGTCTGGAGTTCCTACCAGTATTGTCCTTGTTATGTGTTGCAGAATTGTGATTTGGGGCCAACTAAATTATGTCTTTAAGGATTTTCAAGTGCAATAACAATTTTGCGTTCTAGTATTCTCATTTTGTAATAATTCTAAAATCCTTCTATAATTTTTATCAGTGGTGGAGAACCAGCTTGAATGTCACACTGTTTTCATATGCTTATGAGCCAGTTTGCCCTTATTTTCTCTTTTATTTTAGTTTGTGATCAGTGGTCTCTAGGCAGTTGCTTTCAATTCAAAAATGGACTAACCTTCATCTCATAGTGAAGTCCAAAGTACTTTGTGTTGGATGCAATATCAGTGATTAAAAGGTCATATAATACTCCATAAGCTATTTTCATCAGAACTTCCAGGATAATTTCTGACTTTTGTCTCAGTTCATGATTAACAGATAATTTTAGAGTACTGTACTTTTTTTGTTTGGTGTATTGTTGCAGTTTTTGTTTTGTTTTGTAGACAACGTCTCTAAATATTCTGTTTTCAGGACATTCAGTTTTCTTGATTATCAGGCTGGTCTGCAGGCCTGGAAAGTTCTTCAGCTTCAGAAGTATTTTAAAATAATTTCACTTGCCTGACTTCCTTTCATTCCACGCTATCTTTCTTAAGTAGAATTCTAGTCACTAGAGAGTTTTCAACACTCCGTGTGTATTGACCCTGTAGGTTTCAGTAATGTCAATTATATCAGTTAGCCAATTATACCAATTAGTGGCATATCACTTAATACTCAGAATGTGGGATCATTCCTACTAGAAATAAGGATGTTGCAGTAAATTCATGTAATGTAAATGCAGAAGGGATATATTAGTATATATTAGTCTGTCATCTCATCAGAGGGGGATTATACTATTTCATATTCTCTAAAACTGTGTTGAGAACAAAATGTTCAGAGTAATGGTGCTTCTATCGCGTCTCTTAATTACTCCACATAGAAATATATTTTCCAGCAGCAAAATATCTTTTTGCGTGTATATTTTTCCTACTGAATTATTATGTAACTTTAAGGTATTAGCAATTGTCTTGGTCAAACAGAACTGTTTCAGCAATAGGTTTCTGGTTTTTCTAGTTGTGTGCCCTGTTCTTTCAGATGGCAGTGCCTTTTTCTAAAATCTAGCTTGCATTGATGCTTCAAAACTGGGATCTTTTGTGCAATTCCGATATCTTTTTCTATTTTTATGAAGACTGCTTCAGAAAGTGAATTCATGTGTCTTAGCCCTCTATATTTTCCATTAGGATGTTGAACTGTACTAATTTCTTTGTCTCATTCGCTGCTGATCCACTGCACTTCTTAGTGTACTGACGTTTTACATCAATATGTAATCATGCTCTTGGAAAAGTAGCAGAGGGTCATCTGAAATACCATTTCATTAAAAAGTTGGGAGCTTATATGCCTGTTGTTTAATTTTTCTTCTGATCCCTCTCTGTGGATAGAAGTTGTTTGATATAGCCATCTTTTTAATGTTTTTTCCTCACCCTTTTCCCTAAAGTCAAATAATAACTCCTTCATTTAGTTGTTGATTCAAATGTTTTCATATATGTAAAATACCTTAACAATTATTTCTTTTGTTGTTATTAAAAATTATTATTGATTAATCATGAATGGTTCAGTGCAAATCCTTGGTATCATGTAATGAGAAGTTACATAGCTGGCCAGGATCTGTTTCTCTCCTTTCATGCTAGGTAATGACTTTGCTTAAAGTTGGCAGTTTCTGTGCATGGTTTATCACTAGGTTATATGCTGACA
>WEIT01016973.1:61372-72083 GCA_013389985.1 Dryoscopus gambensis | reverse complement strand
TATATATATATATATATATATATATTAGTAAAAGAAATGTTATTCCTATTCCCCATATCTTTGCCTGAAAGCCCTTGATTTTAAAATTATAATAATTCGGAGGGAAGGGGGTTGCATTTTCCATTCCAAGGGAGGCTCCTGCCTTCCCTTAACAGACGTGTCTTTTCAAACCAAGACAACATGCTTCATCTAAAATAATGCAACTCGCCCAAAGTGCTGGACATTCTCACAGTGCTTTCAGTTATGGTATTTTCAGGTCCCAAATACAAGCCCAAGATCATTTCTATGCCTGGGAGATTCATGGATCTCCCAAAAACATATGAAAATGTACTAGTAGCTGCTCTAAAGATGCTATGAAAATGCAATGATTTCACAAGCTCAGCACAGGGGAGATATCACTAGCCACAGTTCTCAGTTTTGTGCAAAAGGAAAAAAAACAGTGTGTTCCTCAGAGTTATTTTGCAGCTAAAATTCAGAAGAACAACAGGGTAGTTTGGACTCAGGGGATTATCTGCTCAACTGTCTGCTCAAACGAGGGTCAGCTATGAGGTTCAGTGCTGTCTCATGCCAACTCAGTGTCTGACACAAAGCCCAGTGCATTTTTTTTTCTCAGAGCAACACTCCAGTTGGGCAGACCGTCCATAGCCCATATATTCCCAGGATTTGGCATTTGTCCTGCTTAATTTTCATAAGGCTCCTTTTGGCCCATTCCCTCAGTTTGTCTGTGTCCCTTCGGCTGACAACCTGCCTTTGAGCATATCAACTATTCCCTTCGCTTTGGTGTCATCTGTGAGGTTGATGAGAGTGTCGTCTGTTGCCACTTCCAGGTTATTGATAAAATCAGTAGGTAGGACCGATCTCAGGATATGCTCCTGCAGTGCTCTGCTTCCCTCTTTCCAGCCTCCAGGCAGAGTACAAGCCATTAACCACAACTACCTGATACAGCCATATAAACTGGTTTTTATTCACTCATATCACATCTACAAACTATGGTATTCTTACTTGGATGCAAGAATACGGTGGTGCCTTGTGTCAAAGGCCTTGCTACAGTCAAGGTAAGCAACATCCATGCTCTACCCTAACCATAGAAGTTTATCATAGATGAGAATTTAAAGATATGTTAGTTCTGAGTTGCTAAAGTCCAGAACGTTAATTCAGTTTTCATTTTTCCTAAAAATCTCACTCCTCCAAAAGCATACTTTGGAAAAAAAGTCCTGCTGGAGTATTTAATTTTGAAGCAAGTCTATCAATCCAAATTGTCCTCTGTCTCAGATTTGATTATTTGCCACCCAAATATTAAAATGAAATCTCTCTCTAAATAAATATGAACTTTATAAGAATCTTGGCATTTCATCTAGTTTTTGCATCAAAAAAATATTTACATTATAATGTAATCCTAACTATAGCGCTCAAAGAACCTGGAAGAAAATAAAAGGAAGTCCAAGGAAAACAGATTTATTCAAAATTCCTTTTACACTTGAAGAACAGTGGAAAACAATGATAAAATGTAATCTTCAGACAAAACAAATGCAAGCATTTAATACAGTTTAATTGTATACTTTCAATGAAAGTCCAGTGCATGACTGTGTTAAGAGGATTGCAGAGTTCAAAGAAGGTCATGTTGATTTTTAACAAATACTTTTGTTTTTTATTACTTTAAATAATTTTAAGTTTGTGATTGCACATGAAAATTTTTTAATTTTTTAAATTTTAAGTTTATATTCCCACGTATTTCTGAGTGTAAACTAATCACAAGGTATTAACTACCACCAGATATTATCAGCCTGAATTAAAAGTAGTTGAAATATCTGTATAAAAATCAGAGCAAATACATTAGAGGATTCAAGGTTGGAGGAAAACAACAGAAAGGAGTCAAGAATGAAGAAACACATGTTCCCAGCATGTGGAAATTGTATCCGCTAATATAGAATTCTCAAGATTTGGCTTTGAAGAAACTAGTTACAAGCAAAAGTACATTCTTTCCCAACACAAGACATTTCAATTGCGTATTCATTCCCACTCTGTGCCTGTGTTTACATGCTAACCGTGCCCTGCGGGGCATCGGCAACAGCATCACCAGCCAGACATGGGAGAGAATTGTCCTGCTCTGCTCTGCTCTGCACTGAGGCAGACTCCTGGGGGCAGTTTTGGGCACCACAATATAAGACATTAAGCTATTAGAGAATGTCCGAAGGAGGGCTACAAAGATGGTGAAGGGCCTTGAGGGGAAGCTGTATGAGGAGTGGCTGAGGTCACTTGGATGGTTCAGTCTGGAGAAGAGGAGACTGAGGGGAGACCTCATTGCAGTCTACAATTACTGTCTTTCATGTACTCATTTATAATTGTTAATTAAAATCCTGTTTACTGGGGGTTTTTTTTCAGAAATTACAGCTTTGTTTCTTCAGTATGACATTTAGTATACTAAATGTCCAATAAATCTTTCCATTCTTTGGTCAGATATCATGCATTTAATGATCTAGTAGACATCTAACAGAGGAAAGAATGGAAAGAATCTCAGTTGTTTGCACTGGCTGTTGTAACATACTCTTTCCTGCACCAGGTAACTCAGTGACAGCTCCGTTTTAGGACTGCATCTGGCTCTCATTTGTAGTTACAGTGAATTCTGCTTAAAGAATTATATCATGGCCATTCATTTCCTGCCAGACTGATCTGTTATAACAATTATTGACCTTTAATCTGTCTTCTCCAAGCCATGCAGTCTACAGAAATGCAGATGACATATGTAAGACCTTTTCAAGCAAAGCTTGAAAAACTGAAACTTTTTCTGAAAAAGGTTCAGTGACACGGGCAGGAAATTCTTCCTCACAAGGAAACAGATCCTCTGAGGATAAAAGTGTCAGCATCTTTACACTTTGATAAAATCACACCTATACCCTTGAAACATAGGAATTGAGGTGCTTTTCAGGGCTTTTTAGGGGGATTTTGAGGGGGCTTTAAAACATTTTGCAGTAAAACGCGTGACCTTTCCATGTCACTACTTTACTCAGAACTTACTTTTGTCTGTCTGATACTTTCATCAGATTAATTTTTCCCCTAAGCACAAAGGATTCCTTCCTATTAAACTCAATACTGGACCCACAGCATTTTCTATTCTTCTTGTCTTTTGTGTTATGCTGGAGGGCACTTCAGGCTGTCTGAAACTAACAGCATGGGTTTGTGATTGGAGCATCTGATGGCACAAAGTACAAACTGTTCTTATATGTCCTTTATTATTTTCTCACTACAACACAGAAGATTTTAGATTGAATGTTCCTTTCATATTTGAAATTGTTTATGTGTATTTTAAATTGTATTGAAAACTTGTTTCAGATATTGAAGATGGTAAGGAATTCACCACGATTTCCCCCATTTTATCTAGGAGATACCAATAATGAACAAAAAGAATATCAGATGTTTTTTGAGTATGCCATGTACTCTAGGCTCTAGCTTATGAACAGGCTTAGCTTACCCTCTATATTTAAGTGAGAGGGGAGAGATCTCCTGAGGCTGAATCAGTTCACACAGCAGCTTGGACAAGGGTCATGGCAGCCCAGTCCTGTGGGAAGGTGTAGGGGACAGACTGTAGAGTCCACTGGAACGTTCAGGGTCCTGTCGATATCAAAGGAAATGTATTATAATATGCCTTACCATGTACAATATCGTAAGAAAATACAGTGGAATGTGAAAAAGTGAATCTCTAAATAAAATGTCAGCCTGCTTCTTAGGATATCTTGAGATTTGGGAGGACAAAAAACCCAATTATTCTTCATGAGACTAAGAAGTGAAAAAATCAGCATGGGCTTCAGCTAATGAGTTTATTTGAAATGCTCCGTCTCCAAAAAAGAAACAACCAATGAACTCAAACAAAAAAATACTCGAAACAAGAGCAAAACCCAGAAAACAAGAAGAGAAAAAAATGTGAATCCCAAAACCAAAGACAGGAAAATTAAGATAAGTAATTAACAGATTGCTTGTTTTGTGGTAAAAATTTTTGACAGATTATGTTCTATTTACAAATTATCCTTTCTGTTGCAGCTCTGATTAGAAAGTCTTAATATATTGAATTGCTCAATAACCTACACAGAAATTTAGTTTCATTGCATCAGAAAGCAGCAAAATAAAAAGAAGGTAAAAGAATTTGTCTACGCAGCACTGATATATGTGAGATGTGAATAGAACATGTATTTTTCTTACTAATGTATGGACGGATTCAAAGTAAAAGCAGTGGCAATTAAAATTTGCTGTACTAAGCTGCTGGAACAAACATTGTCAGAAGGTGAATGTCAATTGGCTGAAAAATTTTCTTCCATCTGATGCAGCACTGAAATGAGCATATAATGCATCAAGTCAAAGATATTTCACATTAATTTTGAAACATTAATTTTCAATATTAAAACATGTAGAATAATTAATTTAAATAAACTGGTTGGTTAAAGTTAGATAAAAATGAAAGTGTTTTGCTTGTATGAGGTTGAGAAGAACACTACCAGTATAATGAATACTGGTATCAGGTTTGCTAAATATGTGTATCGATCTAGAAAAGAATCTTTCTTAGAAGGCCTTTTTAGCTATTGTGTCTCTTTACTGGATACTATTTTTTGAATGGATGAGAATATGAGAATAACTGTAGAAGTGATTATGTTGACCAGAAAATACGGCCTGGACTCTACTTCCTGCTTCCTACTTTGTAGATAAAGATTCCCAAGATACGATTGTTTTCTACCTATCTATATGTTAGAGGTTAGAATACATCTTTCAAATAAATTTAATATAGAATTGAACTTTTTGTTTAACACAAGAGGCACAGTGTTTGCAGGAGAGGTAGAAGGCAATACATTTTATCCTGTCTGTACTCTTACTTTTGGGAAAAAGCAGGAGAGCATTAAAGGGTTTGTAAAAACGTAGAATATAATCTGGATCTCTATCCACCATAATTAATAGTTCAAATTATGGGAATAGATATTGCAGTTCCTTCAAGCTATACAAGCATTTAAGTATGCCAAAACAACCTAGGTAGGTGATATTTGTTAGTTTACTCTTTCAGAGTTTGCAGATACCCTATTGAAATATCCCTTATGAGACATAAGCTAGAATAGTTCCTTTACTTCAGAAAGACAATAGAAAAATGTCACCCAGGACATGCAGTGGAAAACTGGAAGAGGAAAGCTTACAGTCAAAATCAATTTCTGCAATGAGTTCCCTGAACCTAAATTATAAGTGGAAATGATCTATATAAAACATGCTACAGATAAATCTTCAGTTTCAGCATCATTCCCTGTATTTGCATAATTTACTTTATAAGAATCAAAGGACAAAACATAGGTTAAAATTCCACAGTTACTCTTTTTTACCACTAAGATCTGTGGGAAAATGTAACCATTTACAAAAACCCCCACTAATCATCTTTTTGCCTTAAAGAACTGTTAACCACCAAATACTTCTGCTACAGCATTTCCCTTTCTATGTATCATAATATCAAGTATCAAAAGTAATCCCATTATCCAGAGCTTCTAGCATGTTTTGAAAAGTATCAGATAATTCTTCAGGCAGGAAGATCTGAATTGCGAGTAATGCACCTTAAAGTTCTAATTTCTTTTTTTTCTAAGTTTCATATGTTAGTGCTTGAAGAAAGAGATAAGATTTTCTGGTTTGAAAAAGTTGTCCACTGTATTTTGTTAATCTAGTAGGAAGTAGAGAGGAGGAAAGAAACCTTAATTATAGTTGTGTACTATTTTCCTTTCCAGTTCTCAAGTTTCTTGTGAAAAATCTATATTTTTTGGATTATGTGTGCCTGGGGAACTATGATAGCTTACAAAAATCCCGCTACTTCAACAATATATCCTTAGAGTGAACACAAATAATTTTAAGGAGAGTTTTCAATGGCCTTCTTTAATGATAATACCAAGTGATGAAGGATAATTAAAAATTAAAAATGTAGGAAGTAGGTAGATTTGTGCATGAGGGAAATTTTAAAGTTCAAGGCTAAAATAGGACATGAATGCTTACGTGCACAAGGGCAAAGAAATATACAACTGAACTATAGAAAGTCTGTATCAAATAGCATCTTACTCAATGAAATGGATTCCATTTTTCTGGAGACTGCACATGTTCTAGATACACCCCCAAAATGGATTTTCACTAATGAAACAATTTAGGTTAGTTTGGATCAGTTAAAACAATTACAGGAGACATGTGGTAGGATATAGAAGAATAAAGGAAACAAGAAAGAAGGATGAAGAAACATTAATGCCTTTCTTTTGATGGTATATTCTTTATGGCCTGGAAGGTATATTTATAACATTGCCTTCAACTTAGAGCTCTAATTTTCAGCAGCATTGCCATCACTAACTGCATTCCATATAAAAGTAACATTTCTGTTTATTAGATTAAAATTCTATATTTTAATGTCTTTGCAAAAAATGAGGTAGAACAAGAATGCCTTGAGGAGACAAGCTGTGCTTGCTCACAATTAGCAGCCCATTCTTCTTGGAATAATTTGGTTTCAGGAATGATATAAATTATTTGTGTTTTAATGACACTGAAGTAATTAAATGTCTATTTGCTTATCATTTATGCTTATTCTTAGATAATAGCTTACACTACTTTTCAGTTTGCATCTTTTTTTTCTATTTTAACAGTTTTTACCTCAAGGGAAGCAAGTTTAGGAAAGTTTAGAAAAAAGAATATTTTACAGTTAAATAATGTGTTTACTTACCTGCTATTCTTCTCATACATTTTTTGCTGGCCCACTGCAGAATACCAAAATTGGTCCTTCCTAAAAAGGGACATATGAAGAACTGCAACCATTAACTTTCACAAGATTCGTATACTCAGCTCAGTTTTATCCTCAAGACATAAAGCTTTTCCCTAACAGACTAACAAAATAGAAATGTTAAAAATGAATGTATAAAAAAATGTGTGTTTTAACCACTAAACAAGCTGGTTCTTATTGAACACAGGGAAATAATATTTTAGGAATCCGGAATCATACCTAGTGTTCTATGTCTGCTGTTCTTACCTCTATAGAATTGTGTTTCTCTGGTAAAGTTGTGTAATTATTTTTGATCTTACACACAGCTTCCTGCCCAAGAATGTTCTCATGCTATTGTGATGTAACTTTTCTAGGGACAACAGAAGACACAGCTTTTTTCATGTGTTCTAGTTTTAAAAGTTCAAGAAGGTTTAATTCAACGGCAAAAAATATTTACTGTGGTGGTAGCTATGCACAAACATTCTAATTCAGAGCTACAGAATAGAGTCAAGGTAAGAATACCACATGATGCTTGCTGACCTATACAATTACTAATGCCTGGATGTTTACTGACACCACATAAAGTAAAAATTCTCTAACTACTGAAACTACTCAGTATCCACAATTCCACATTACTTTCTCCAAGACAGTTGATCTCATTAACAAAACAAAACAAAACAAAAAAAACACAAACAAAAACAAACAAACAAAAAAACAAGAAAAACCAAAAACAAACAAACAAAACTCCCACAAAAACAAAAAAACCAAACCCAAACCACATTGGAACATGTTCCCAAACCAGATAAAATACCGGGAGTGTAATTCTTCTCATCTGGACTCCTATCATGTAGTTGTGTCAACATCATAGAATAGAAACAATGTTCATAGGCAACAAAATAGCTATATTTGAACATTAATCATCTCAATGCAATTTAGCTGTCTAAAGTCAAATGCATCGCAACAAAAAAGTTCCCATGGATACCTGGTTATACTGTAACTATTAAAGGAGTTTAAACAGTTAGCTCAAATCCAAATTTTTACACTGCTGATACAGTTGCCAACAAGCAAGATTAGCGGATATCCTTGAAGTTATCTCAATATTTCAATAAAGAGTGGAAAACTACACTAATGTGTCCTTTTGTGATACTGTGAAAAAAAATTAAATTGGAAAGATCAAGCAGGATTCTTTATGTTGTTTTTCCAATAAGTAGTTTAATAATGAGTGCTCACTTAGGACAGAGAAAAAAAAATGCAGAATTGCAGGACTGTCATCTTTCAGATAAACACAATCACTCTTTAGAGTCAGAATTTCCTTTCTGGTGCATAGAGCAGTTTTCTGGGAAGAAGGCACTATGAATTTCTTCAGACTGCGGTTTGGAGCTGAGAAGCTTAAGTGCCACTAAAGTCTTCTAATTGATTTAGCCCCAAGGAAACAGTGCACTGCTGACAAGGCAAACAGGGTGCTTTGATGGGAAAAGCAATACATATTTTCTTGTCAGTCTGGAATATTGTGGGCAGATGGGAGCTTGCTCTGCATCAACTAAAAGCCAGGCAGAAGCCAGAATTTATTAGTTTGTATGAAGTGATAAAGTGCTTTCAGCTGTCTCTGAATGTGTAGAGAGACAGCTTTATATACACTCCTTGTTGTCCCACTATAACTGTCAGGCAGAACCCACGCTTGCTCACAGTCAAGACTACACATCCGTGTTCACCCAGAAGTAAAACCAATCCATGTAGAAAGGGTTTATGGTTAGCTCTTCACTTCTCTATGTCTGAGCTGATCAACAGTTACAGAAATTAGGCTTCTGGGACTGGAAAACATACTTATGGGTATTTGCTTTGTGAAAAAACTTTGGGTACCCTTTAAAAAAAAAAAAAAAAAAAAAAAAAGAAAAAGCAAGGAGGAAAATCATCAAAACCAGCTTTATAAAACAATAGCTCTTCATTGTTTCTCTGGTTTTAGTAAGTTATCCCTGCATCAGGGATTTTCTCTCTCTCCATGCAAGCACATCTTGTCTCTGCTGTTGACGGATCTATTCTAACAAGAGGTTGATCATCAATGTTTAATTCCTAGAATACAAACATATAATAAACATGCTGCAAGGAGAAAGAACAGATTCTGTTTTTCTGTGTTGATTTCTACACGATAAATGTTACTGACTAATTTACTCTTTCAAGGATGTTTCTTTATTCCGGATGCTGGGATACACTTGCTACTAAATTTGCATTAACAAATGCAAACTGTGTGCTTACTCATCCTTTCTCAGAAATTAGAACTGCAGCAGAATCACTGACACAAGAAACTAATAATTCAATACCTGAAATTCTTCTGTAATTGCAATCATAAATGAGGCCAATGGCAGGAAAGGAAGTCACTTAACACCATAATTAAAATGTTCTTGTAGACCGGACCCACAATTTGAAGTCGCAATTCTCTATAGATGGTCTAAGATGCAATCATAGCAAGAAAGAAATAAGAATTAGAATGTGAAGTGATTGCAGCTCTATTCTAGCAGAAGACTATGAGAGTTTCCATACAACTGTATGAACATTTTACAAATGTTATTGTGGAGTAAAAATAAAAGATGTTTAGAGGAAAAATAAACCAAAAACAAAGAAAGTAGAGTCATAGAATCATAGAATGGTTTGGATTGGAAGGGACTAAATGCTTCCTGAATGCTGATAGGCTTCTTGAGGCCATGACCAGGGAAACTTGTTCCACTGCTTGACCAACCTCTTGAGTGAAGAACATTTTCCTTCCATTCAACCTGAACTTCTGACACAGTTTTAAGCCATCACCTTATGTCCTGTCATCAGACACAAAAGAGAAATCATCACCTCCATCTCCACTTTCTCTCATGAGGTATTTCTAGACATTTCACCCCTCAGACTCCTTTTCTCTAAGGTTAATTAGCCCAGTATTCTCTGCTGCTCCTCATATGTCATGCTCTCTAGTCCCTTCACCAGCTTTGTTGGCCTCTTTTGAACACATTCTAATATATTTTTATCCTTCTTGTCTTGCAGAGCCCAAAACTGCACACAGTGCTTGACATAAGGCCACACCAGTGCTGAGTAAATTCAGCTTTCTCATGTTTGAAATTATTCAGTTCTCCTTTAAAAGCTTTGATACTTTTGGTAATTGCTCTCCTCAAAAGTATTTGGCTTTTAACTGTGGTTTTTCATATTTAACCTTACTTATTATTTTAAAATTACCGTTTCTTCTTCTTTAATTTTTCTTTTGCAGTGACACTATTGACTTAAAATAGTGAATGTACTTGAAAATTTTGTAAACTCCCATTTTATTTTCTCCCCTGTCATGGTTTAGCATAGTTTGCTTTTTAGTTAAGGAGAAATCCATCAACCATGGAAGTGATTTTTTGCAAAGGGCTGCTCTAACTTCCTCCAGACTCGATAAAACCAATCAGCTGGCTAATTTGAATATTGACAACTCTGTTAAGCCACTTAAGAAGCTTGCCACGCCTCTGTGAACCACATCTAAGAACGAACAAACCCTGGGAAAGCTCTTCTGGCTTTTGGGACTGATAACTGGGGTGCCCGTGTGGCCTGGCGGGGCCAGGCTGCAGCCCTGCTCCGTGCAGACTGGCCCACATCTCAGCTCAGCCAGGCTGGCCTCCCCCAGTGTGGCCATCGAAATGAAATTCTACACCAAAACGAGCTCCAGCCGCCACCCGTCAGAAATCACGTGACCAACAGCGAGAGACAAATTCCAGCTGCAAGGCCCAGGTAAAAGTAACTGTTTCAGCGCTGTAAGATTCTTCAGAACAGATGAAACCTGCGGACATCAATCCTCTCCAGAGTCAAAGGAAAGGGAAAGGTGAAGGCATGCGAAGAAAACTCTGGAGAGACACCAAAGTCAGTGGAGAAGGAAGAGCCGAAGCCCAGAGAGAGGAGAAAGAGGAGATGCTTCAAACCTAGAAGCTGAAATTTTTTTGTAAGGCT
>WEIT01016973.1:17614-51653 GCA_013389985.1 Dryoscopus gambensis | reverse complement strand
TCTATAGGAATACTGTTCTAGAGTTGCTTAGCACTCTAGCAGCCAAGCAAAAACATAGATCAGTCATTTGAAAAACAGTATATGAAAATCTTATTGGAAGTGCTAACACAAATTCTTTTTAAGTTACACATAGCTGAGGAAAAATTAAGTGTGTTCTTGAATAAATGCAAACTGAAACATCCAATAGCAAAATCTATTTATGTTGTTATTTATAGCTATTGCTTAAATATCTCCTCCATAATTTTTTCAGTCACTCACTCTTTCTGTGCTAGACTGTCATATTCTCTGTTCCAGTAGAGAGAGCAGAAATTTCCATGTTTTTGTCCACATCTGCTAGTTTCTAATTCAGTATTCTCAGAACTCAGATGTTCTCATTATACTGACAATATGATAATTTGTCTTTCTGATTTAACCCTCACCTAGGACAATCCTTTAGCATCTGTTCTGGGGATCCTTCTCCTCCCATTCAACCTTTTATCACTTACAGACATTGTATTCTCTTGTTTTCTTTCCTTAATTAATACTGCTCTTTGTTATGCTGTAATTTGTCTAGTCCTTGCTAATCTCCACTCCTTCTCTTTTCTTCTAAAATCTTTGTTGACACCTTAACATTTACTTTTGATAACCTGAGATAATGAAGTAGATATTTTTTTTCAGTTGTTCTCATTGTCTTTAATCAGAAACATGAACAGCAAGCATCTGCTCTTTCAGGAAATGTCAGTCAAATGCTGCTCCTGAATGGAATCATGTAGCTATCTTGCAAGCCTCACCAGTCTGGTGCCACACCAAGCTCTTCAAATTGAAAATTGATCTTCTTGATCCAGACACATTTATCATGTCATTAATGAAGTTTTGAATGTTATTCTTCTCGATCCCTTAGTCCACACATCCAAGTTTTGATGGTGCTCATTCACAGTAATCGATCTCTACATGATTAAAATTTATGTTCCTTTTCAAATGTGCAAAGTGCTGGCATTTTTTGATTCTAACATTATTCCATCCGTATGATGTAATCATGCACCAAAAATAAAAGCATTAATGGTGACAATATTCCCATTCCTTTTCTACAATATTTTCCCAGTTGTTTTTCCCAGGAAAAACTGCCAGTCTGTGCAAAAAAATCGTGGCTTCTTATTCCTAATTTAAATGTCTTCAGAAATATTTCCTTTTTGTTCATCTACTGGTAGAGTTTGCCAGATTATCTGCAGTTGTCATTCTCTTCCTGCGACATGTCAAGACTCGTTTCCATAAAAATTCTGTGTTCACTTGTCTGCTTCATCCTGTAAAGCATTTATGTACTATCCCTCTGTTGCACAACACTGTCTTCCAGCAATTTTAGGAAAAATCCCTCTATACAAGCTCCTAAGTAGGCTCCTAATTATGGTGTCTTTAGTAAACCAACTGAATAAATTCTGAATAAATAAGTACTCAACAGAGAGAATTATTTATAATGAATAATCTCAGATCATGTGTAAATGTCAAGTTTCAGATAGACAATCTAAGTAATAACATACTTACTAGTGTTCCACACCTGACATCCTTTTATTATTCATTATAGGTATTGACTTAAGACTTGGAACGAGATAACCTCTTAAGTGTTTGGATACTATTGACTTTATCTGCAATTTCAAGGCATTACCATAGCACTGAGACTGTTTTCACCATAATTTTATAATCCCTTTCTGATTTTTCATTGGAGTAGGGAAAATGTGATTCTTTCAAAGGCATTTAAAACAAATCACCAATCCAAATCAAAGAAAAAAAGCTGAACCTAGCTATAATAGGCTTCTTTCCTGTATTTCCATGAAATTTACAGTTTGAATACTGAGAAGTGCACAGCACTACTTATTTATCAGTGGGCAATTCAGGTCAGAGAATTCAACCAGCTCCAGTATAGTTATTAATTTCTGCAAATACCTCAAACAGCTGAATTTTATACTATGAAACTAAAAGTTAAAACTGATACTGCTTAGTTTTATGTTTTCTAGAAATAAGCTAGAAATATGCAAGAACTATAAAAAGTAAATTATAATTAATTACGTTCTTTATAATTTTATAGTATTATTTTACCTTTTACATGATATCCTATAAAATTATTTAGAAATTAATTACATTATTTAAATGTTAGCTCTTATTAGAAGTACAGTTCTAATCAAACCTGGGATTTTATAAATTATAAAATTATTAACAAATGGGAATAATCTTTTACAGTCTGATGAGAAAATTATCTCATTTTCATAAAGGTAAATCACACTAATTTATTATCACCTCAGAGTATAATTCCATATCTGATTTTAAGTAATGGTTCTTAATAAAACATAGTGCTATTCTTTTTATGGGTTTGCATCAACTACAGCTCTCTGGAGAAAAAAGGTTATATAAAGTACAAGTTCTAGCATGTATAGCCATTATTGACATTGGAATCTATACTACCAGAAGAAAAGTACTGTTTTCTTCACACTGGATTAACAAGTTTTCTTGTAAGCACTGATACTGGAACATATCCAGTATCAATATCTGTGGTAGTGCCGGGAGTTGCACTAAGAAGATCAAATGACCAGTGAAAAGGAGCAAGAGTTAAAGCTCTTCTTGGTACTTTAAAAGTTCAGGTAGAAACACAAACATCCAAAAAGGGGATGGCTTTACATATATTGATACTTGCCAAATGATGCTTTCTCAACAACAAATCATTATTATTAAATTATGGTAGCCTTCCCCATTAAAAAGGGATAAAATATTTGTACATATTGAATGATAAATTCAAGTGAAGACATTGAGTGCACAGGATAACAAAGTCTGACAGGTGAAAAAATGTGAGTTTTTCGGAAAATTTTCTATAATATAGAAGGAGGAAAGTCAGTCTATAGCAAAGAACAGAAAAGGAAACATATACATTTATATAATATGAAATTACCATGATCCAAGGAGTATTGTGCAAAATTATTTAAACACTAGTCAGTGAAGTCTTACAACTACTATTGCCTGTGTTTGAGAGCTCACACATGGTAGGTACATCAGGATTTTGGGTGATTTGAGGAGAATAAATTCAATGTTTATACTTCAATGAGGAGGAAAAAAGAAGCAGAAGTAGGAATACACTTGCAACAGGTGTTTGACATCCATACATTTAATACCCTTCAATGGAAGAACTGAAGAGCTGAAATTAAATACATGAATGAAAATTACAACGAAATCCTAAACAGCGACATGTAAAAAATCTGTAGTTTAAATGGAGAATTAATGGAAGATGTCACTGCCCATGGCCAGGGGATTGGAACTCGATGTTCTTTAAGGTCCCTTTCAGCCTAAACCAGTCTATAATTCTGTAATAATCTGCATACATATGGCATATGCAGTAGTAACTGAGCAGGCAGAAGATAAGCAGGAAAAGTATCTAGGGGAAGAATCCTCAAAACACTTTCCTAAATTTACCTCTGTTCAGTACCAGTAAGGCTGCATCTGAATGTCTTTTAGACTTTGAACTTCACAGAAGTTGTGAACAGTGTGAAGACAGTCCAGAAAAAAAAAAAGAAAACCAAAATGAAACATGAGAATGATCAGTAGCCTAAAATTATGACCTATCAAAACCATAAGGAAATAGGCATTGCTTTTCTAAAAATGAAGAAAACTTGAAGCTATACATTTCAGAAAAAAAAATTAGATTTGTTCTGTCTCCTAGGACTAAAAAAAAATCCCAAGTAATTTAAAAAGTTAGCAGGTTTCATCAACAGAAGATCCTTTTCTTTAGAAGCAGCTTGATATGTAGGTTAGGAAGGAAAGTAGAAATCCTGCATGAGAATTCTGCATGTTCTCAGAAAGAGTTGTAAGGCAAGTGCAGTGATCCTGACTGGAAAAAGATTGTACCTCAAGGAGTGGTTGATCTACGTGTCATTTGACTGGAGTATGCCCAGGTCTGTGCTGTCCAGAGAGGCCTTGAGGCTGTGTTGTGCTGCACAACTCCTCTGGCTGCAGGACAAGCTCAGTGACCTCACTGTAGCAGAGGAGCCTGCAAGGAATCTCCCACTTGGTACCAGTGATTATGCCATCTGCATGGCCTTGCTTTGAACTAAAAGTGCAGGAATAAATTCTTGTGCAAATATTGCTCTTTGACTGTAGAAATGCTGGATAAAGTTGTTTCCTTGCAAGAAAATCCTGTAGCAGCTCAAATGACTGAAGTTGGAGACTGACTTCTATGGACAGGGTCTACCCAGCATGCTCCACATGGATAAGAGGCTCACTCAATGCTACATCTCCCAGAGTTCCCAAATCTAAAGGGACGTAAGATTATCTGTAGCATTTTCTCCTAATAGTGAATAAATAAATAAGAAATAGCATTTTAAAGGCATCTTATAGAGTGTCTTTCTTGCTGGCATCAGAAGGGACTGGCACTTCCTGGTGAAAAACAAGTAAACAAAAAAAGCAGAAACAAAAAAAAAAATATCAAAAGACTACTTGCCAGATCCCATACTGGATTAAACAGATGTGGTTTTGTTGTGGGTTTTGTTTGTTTGTTTTCTGGGTTTTCCTTGTTAGTGTTGTTTTCTCACCTGTGTCTTTTCTGACACTCTCTTTGTTTTCTGCCCTAATTGATGAAAATAAAAATGTGTATTTTCATTTATCATAATTTGATTTAGGCTAAGGATATTTTCAAAATGAATGTGTTTCACCCTTAAGGTTATCGTAAATTAATGAAGTGGAGAAGTAGAATCCTTTTAAAGGTTCTTCAGGTCCCCAATGCATTCCCTATAACATCTAGCAAAATGTCATCCCACAGATAATACTGCATACAATGGTTTGATAACCAGCAAAATCAGTAGGCAGGGGAGGAAGAAATGCCAACCAGTGAATGGAATTATCCAGTGTAATCCTTGGCTGAATGCAAGGTATCAAGGAGCTCACCACAACTGCACACATAGCTGTAGTGTTTGTCCCACCCTCCTCTGTGGGTATCCTTACTCACAAACTTGACAAACAGTAGTCTGAAAGAGTACAGAACAGTGGAGTACGTAGCATGACCTTGTAGAGGGAGATGGATTAAAGACTTTCTAAAGCCCACTTCAAGCCTCAGGATTAGTTGAGACTCTCAGGTATCTTATTTAAATCATAAGTAGGGAAGAGAGACACCTTTTTTTTTTCCTGTTTCTTTACAGTGAATCTGTAGTTACTTTATTTGCATTGCCTATGACTGAATTGTCAAAAATCCATTCTTTAACTCTAGATTTTCTCTGATGCTAAGAGTAAGAGGTTCAGAGTGACAGCTGAAAAACAAGCTGTGCTATCTTTCTGACAACATATATTCTGATAATCCTGGGCAGTCGTAGGAGTAATTAGTAATCCAAAATATTTTTATGAAGAGCAGCAGGGTGTTTCTCTACTAAACTGCATGAGCAACATGATCTTATAGTTCTCACAACAGGGTCAGTGAAGAAAATATATCTCCTAATGACTAACACTAACAATAATTACCAGAAAAATAGGGAATGAAACACCTGGGAAGTTTTTCCTGTTGTGGTTTTTTTATCATGTATTATAAATATTAATTACAAAATATATCTACATGCTCAGGATAAGGAGTTTTATTTTTAACCACTTCTGTACACAAAGCTGCCAAGCTTAAAAAAAAAAAAAAAAGAAAAATGAAGGACAATCTCAAACCCCTACAAATGTCCTATCATTAGTGTGTATGGAAAACCTGTTTTTATTTTCTTTCCTGTATTTGGTTTATACGAGGAATTATTCTCATTCCTCTTTTGCAAAATGATCTTTCCCCTCCTAAGAGAAATCTAATGGAATCTAGTTAAGAAGTTATTTTCCCTTTGGATGTTCAGAGTTTGTTTTTAATGCAGCAGGAAGGGAATGGAATATTTCCCTGTTGTTATACGTTAACAAGAATTTGCTTCCTTACATATGCTGACATTGTTATCATTTTCCCTTTAAAGTGGCTGCTGTTTGGAGAACACCTACACTCTGCAAACACCCCATATGTGCTATGCCCAAATATACAAAGCTTTTGAGATTAAAAAAATGCCCTTCCCTTTGTCTTTGCTAAACCTTGTCTTTCTGCAGTACGTCTTACTGACAGTGTGCCACGTGGAGTTGTCTCTCAGTTCTTTAGTTTACCATGCCTTAAAGTTATAGCATATATTTATATATGAAATTGTGGAGACCTGACTGTGGAAGCACTTTAAATAATTTCTATTCTGTTTAAACTGATTTCTGCTAAAGCTTCCAGGATGATAGATTTTTTTAGATTTTTTATCTCCAGTATCATTTCAATATTTGTGAAGGTGTTCGTCTGATGACTTGACTGTATACTGAAATATTAGCCTTGATCTGTTGCTTCTCTTTTATGTCTTGTATATTTAATTTTATTTCCTTTGATCCCTCTTTCTTCATCTTTGCTGATATTTTCTTTGTTCTTTTTCTCCACCCAGCCCTGTACTTTGCTCTTCTAAGACTCAATCACTTCCATTTTCATTTAATCCCTGACTATGCCACTACCTGTATCTTTGTTGTCATAGTTCTGATGTCTCTCTACTGGTTATCTTTTCATCTGGCTCTCTGATTTTGTTTAGATTTTAGTTTTTTAAATTCTCTGCATTGCTTGAGTCTCTTTTAATCTTCCCTTAGTAATGTTTCGTGTTATAGCTCTTGATCTTTCAGGGAGGAGTGACAAAACTGACAGGGACCATTGCTTATTAAATCTAAATTTAAAACACCAATAAATAGTCACTCATTGCTGCTGAGATATATAAAGTGTGTGACCAGAATTCAAGATGCACGGCACAGTAAAGCCTTATTTCTGCACCTGATGCATTCAGAGATTGCAATGGAGGCTTGTGGCTACTGAGAATCATGGGTAAAATTTTTGTGTATGACCTCACTTCTGTTTACCAATTAATACAACAGTTTTGATGCATGTTTGAGATATTCATACATTTCTGATGGAGGATTTAATTTGAGTACAGATGCACTAGCCTGGAAGATTTTGTACATCATTAATACGTATTGCTCCATGGAACAGACAGGCTTCAAACTGAGCTGACTTTCCTAAATCACTTCATAAATACCCTCTTCTCTAAGTGAATAAATCAAAAATAAATGCAGATGTCATACCTGAAGAAATGACAAAGAAATTAAACATGTATTAGAAGTGATATTTCACATTTTGATGTAGATGCAAGAACAAAAACTAGGTAGAAGCATGAAAACAAATTTTTAGGATATCTGGACTCCTACTTAAACTTTCTCAGTGTTTCTATTTATGTACCAAGATTAAATTTCTTCCTGATGTAGGGATATAAAAAAAGGTTTTACATCAGAAATCTTGTCTGCTAATGTTTTCCCTACATTTTTACATGTGTGTGCATGTATATGTATAAAAACAAATTTATGTTTCCATGATCAAATTAGGACTATAAATAACATTCATACACATAAAAATGTCAAGAGATATATACACTTTTATTTGTCTAAGTTGTAGTTCCTCTTTAAATTTTACTTTTAAATTCTGAAAGGGTAAGACAGACAACTTACTCAGCAGATTGATTAAGGTCAAGTTACTTTTGGCATTATATGAATAATTTCTCACCCTTTTATCAGACAACATCCACACCTATGCAAGTGATTTCTGAAATTAAAATCATGAATGTATTTTTTAGGTTTGAAAGTGCATGGAACTAATGTGCAAATACTTGAAATTACAGATGGACGAAAATATCATGTGGGTTTAGCTTCCATTTTCCTGGAAACAGGATTAAAAAAAAGTTGCTTTTAAAGTTTATTAGATGTTGTAGAAAGATGGCTGGGGGTAAAATCAGAGGAAACTGAGAAAGTATAGTCTCATCCTAACAGAAGTTAGAATGGCACAGAAATTACAGAGTGAAATAGAGCTGCTTCTCCCTGCATGGAACACAGTTGGCTTGCTCAAAACCTGTTCCATGATGAGTCCCCACACACACAATCTGCAACCGTAAGCACCTGCTAAGATAAAATGGATGGAACAGAGGGTGGAGAGGAGTGGAGATATCGCGGCCAGGCTCTGCTGAAATCCTCGCAAGGAGGGGAACTTGGTGGGACTTTGCAGGTGAGAAACTGCACATCACCTGTCAACTGCATGAGATGGGAAAAGATGTCTCGCTGCTGAGCCAACAACTTTGGTGAAATCACTCTCCTCAGATGAACTTGGTTCACTACAGCCTAACTGGAATATTAGCGCACTCCTTTTGGGTAAGAACCGCACT
Source organism: Dryoscopus gambensis (assembly GCA_013389985.1). Classification (NCBI taxonomy): domain Eukaryota; kingdom Metazoa; phylum Chordata; class Aves; order Passeriformes; family Malaconotidae; genus Dryoscopus; species Dryoscopus gambensis. The sequence continues at coordinate 43,410 of WEIT01016973.1, read as the reverse complement.
GTATTCACACTGAATATTTTCCTGTGGATTAGATATTGACTGTATATTGCTTTCAATGTGTTTTTGCAGTCAGATACTGTAACTGGCAATCCCTGATCCTTAACCTGTCACAATTTTATGTTTATGACAGGTGTTATTCCACAGACTGCTAGTGTAAGTTCTCCACAGGAGCTGGCAGGCACCTGCAGTGGACAACATACTCAAATAAAGTGGAAGGCCCACTGAGGGGTCTCCCTTAGGCTGTTGATGTATTTCCCTGAATAAGTCAGTCAAACCACCCTCCAGTACAGCAGGACAGTTCAGTGAAGGGCTCCCATAAAAGGATGCTGACAGACTGGTCAAGAACACAGACAGAAATATCCAATAGTAAGGTCCAAGGAAATCTTCCCTTTCCATGTGACAGATGTTATTGTGAGAAAATTTCTGACAGTATAATTTTTGCTAACAAAACTTTGTGTCAATACTTATCTTTGATGTCCTGTCTGCTCTTTACTATTCATATTCTTCAGAAAACAAAATTTATAATATACTTTTGGGTTCTATCATATTTTCAAACATCTCAGACATAAACTCATCCCATGGAAAACAATGTGCCAGACTTCAGTTTTTTCTAAAGAGCCAAGTTCATCAAGAGACATCTCTGTAGTCAGAAAATACTGTAATGTTGAATAAAAAATATTCCTGTTTTTCACTACAGCTGTTAGCAACACCAATCCTTTTTCAAAAGTCACCATGGAGCACCATTCACAGACCATTCCATCACTTCATGGTTCCATCTGTGGTGATCAAGAGAATAAAAAAATTCTAAAAATCAAACATAGATTTCACTCTCGCTCCCTCTTTATTGTTGTTATCTGAGTAGTTCAAGAACTTCTTAAAACTTTTTCCAATGTTTTGTTCCACATGGATCTTCCTTGCTTGGCAGAGATACATCTTTTTTTTTTCTTAATTCTGTATGATACACTCTTGCCAATAACTTTTTATAAATTCTGGTTAAATCCATTCACAGTTATCAGTGATCTGCTTTGGTTCCTGGGGTACTTCTTCCATTGTTCTCAGCCTTTTTTCACAGGGATCCTGAGCCAATCCAGTCTGTTTAATTGCTGTTTCTCTGCACACCTAAGGATAGCACTGCAGGAAGACAGTGGGTGGACAGCTCAGCACTGACTCATAGTCTTGGTGAAGGTGATGCCGTGACAGATTAAAGAATTGCTCTGTGTGGCACACTGACAGACAGAGAGAGTTGATTGTAAGTAAAATTCCCATCTACTTCATTGTATTCTGAAATCTGTCTTGCGTGAAGCATGGGTAGATATATGATCTCAGCTACCCACTTTTTCTAGCACTTATAAAATTTGTGGAAATTAAACCTGCTCTGAAATTATAACTTCTAATTCATAATCGAGTGCAGTTTTGAGAAAACATTAAACATTGAGGTCAAAACTCTAATTGCTTTTTTCATATGAATAAATAATCTAGTGGGATATAACTTGTCATCGAAGTAATAATATATTCTCCTCACCTAAATATTTCAAGATGTGGTTTACACCTAATCAAATAACAAGATGTGGGTTTTAGACTTAAACATAGGTTTGCACCTCTCTCTACTTTTACTTGTGGAAGAACTCTGTCATTTGCAGCTCCAACGGTACAGTTATTCTGCCAGCAACTGTTGTGGTGCGATTTCTGCACCCTTCCTGGAGACAGCTTAGTCCGCGGAAAGAATCAAGACAGACTCATCTTGTGGATGTTTCACCTGGTCTTTAATGGCGTCCGCATCGTGGGGAATCAGCACACACACTGACCCAGTCACGAGACCATTCCCAAGTTCCCCTCGCAGGGGGACACAAAGCCACCAACCAAATGCTGACCTGGGCTACATGTGACCAGGGCAGATGCAGGGGCAGGGAGACCCCGTCCCAGATCCCAAATCCACCCGAGCATCCCCCCCTCACCCCAGGGGAATGGGGGGAGGGTCCCATGACAAGCAACTACACTAAAAAAGTCTTCATAGACACTTTGCAGAGTTACTAAAAAGTAAATGAAATTGATATCTCAAAATCTAATTTAAACACCAGTTCTATAAAACCAACTAGTGTCAAAGGAAGAAAAAACTTATGTGATGAGGGTATCTGAAACAAAAAAAGCATTCACAGGGTTCTGATTTTCTATAATTAATTTGTCCTAATGAAGCCACAAATTTTGCCCATGCTAAGCCATAGTCATATTAAGGCTGAAAATCTTGTATCAGTTCAAGTAGGCAGGGAGGCATCAGGTTGTGGCTTAACTGATACTTAGGAAACAAGGTAATATGTGTGAATTTGGGTTTAACAGTTCAAAAAGAGTTTAGAAAAATTTCAGATTTCAAATACAAAATACTACAGAAGTATATTTCCTAGGTGATTTCTTAGGTGAAAAGTAAGCTTTTCACGCAGTAGGTGTTCTTATAATATCATGTGCTGCAAACTAAAGCCCTATTCACAACATATCTTCTTTGCAGACAAATTAATTATTATCTGTTTTATCACTGGGATAATTATGATGAATGCATAGATGATGTGCCTCTTTCCTCCCATTCTTACAAAACAGTAATTAGGGTAGTTGAGAATTCAATCTAATTTTAAAAAGAATATAAAACAAGTGTAATATACTTAACAGTAAGGATATCTCAGATATAAAGATAATAAATCTTGGTAGCTTAATCATATTCAGAATTAAAAAACCTTTAAAACATATAACACATGGGAAAGAGAAGCTAATATTCTCATTAGTGACACTTGGAAAGGAGTAATTTTTTATTTGATGGAGCTTCCTTGAGGAGATTCTTACATGAAGAAAGCGTGTTTAATTGAAACTGCCAAAATCAATACAGGAAAAAAAAAGTATTGTGTTCTTTGAGTTTATATAGATCTAGAGAAAACACTTAAAGATGCAGGTCTAAGATCTTTACAACAAATATGGCACAGCAAAACAAGAATGTACTCCAGAAGTTACAGAGAAAGCTTGCTTGAAATACTAAGTTTGGAAACATAACATATAGCAGGAAATTTTTCATTTCTCACTAGACAGAGTAGAAGCAGACCTATAAGAAAATGTATGGATTAATTATAAACACATATATATACATACACATGTATAAAAAATTTATTTATTTTTAAAAGGATGCAAAAATTATTTATTCTTACCACTACAGGACTAAACATATCAATACATTTAAGAAAAAAATTACTTTAGGATAGGCATCTAGTCCCTAAATAAACATAAAATTATTTCAGGGCACTTATGTTGATGTATATCACCTGAATAATAGATGGATTAGGTTTAAATTGAAGCTCCATAAGTGTGGATGAAGAAAAATCTGCACTATATCCTCACTAAATTTTTACTCTTAGTGACCTAAATTGTTGCTAGACCCACCTTTAGGGTTGTTTAGATGTGCAGTTATGGGACCCATAACTTTAAGCTTGTTCTTGGTAAATCTTTCCTGGGAACATCTCTCTGGAAAACTCCATTGTAGCACCCTAGGATATATGTAATGAGTAGGAAAGCTGAGCTGAGAACTGCTGAAACACCAGTTCACCACCTTAGGTTATTCTGATCTGTTTCTTGTGGACGCAGGGACCAAGACCTTCCAAAATTGGTTTGCTTTGTAGATATGAACATTTCTCTGGCCTAGGATGAACTAGAGAGTGGGCTATTATTCTGCCAATAACACTAGCTTTTAAGGTTTTGCCATGCAAGAGTTTTTTGGCCTTGATTCTCAAAGCCTGAAAGCATGACAAGCTCTATGGTCAGTTCAGCAGGGTTTGCACTGCAGGGACCTAGCCGGAAACTTTTGTCCTGAGAAATGACTTCTGAAGACTCAGCTATGTGGCTGAAGCAACAGGGCACCGTTCAAGCTAATTTGGGAGACCCTTTGTCCCCTAAGAATCACAGATTCAGATGCCTGACTGTAAGAACCAGTGGTTTCAGCATTTCAGAGATGTCTCAAGGAAGTTATATTTCTAGCTGTGGGCAACACTGAGACCAAGTTCAGTATCAGGAGATACGGATGGTAAAAGCCTAAGACCAAATCCATTGTGTCCAATTCTTTTCCAGCTTTGCAAATAGCAGTGTGCATATTCTTTTGTCCCCAAGCATCATGTTTGAAAGTAACCTAGCCCCCCCAAAAAAGGCAGAATGTGAATTAAATTTAGAGTTAGCAAGTGGTCTATCTGTGTCTGTCAGCACTAAGAAAATGGGACCTCTGAGGCTGTAGGGCAGAGGCAAGTGCAGATCTTGAGAGCATTCTGCTTATCGGCAGCTCTGTGAAATTTCCAGGATTAGTTCTACAGAGCATTTCCAAATCCCAGAAAGCTCATCTCATCTGGGAAATCTAGTATTTTTGTTATATACTCACGATGGGATTGTATATATTTTTGTATTAAAAATTTCCATTCTACTTAAAGGATTTCAAAGACAAACTACTACACCATGATCTCTTTTTAGCCCAGTCTCATGGTGAAATTTATACTTTACCATTTCTCTTTTCAGCAAAGTCAAATTGATGGACAAAGAAAAGTGTAATAATAATGTGTGTGCAAATCAAACTTGCTGTTAGGTAATTATATGAAGCATCAAATCAAACAAAATTAAGGTTTAAAAGTCTGACATCAAAGAACAGTCATAGAGAGGCCTACTCTGTATAAATGTAGGTTTCTGAGTTCACTTCAAACCAGAAATTCAGATCTTGGATATTATATTGCTAGTCCTATTAATTGACATTTTAAGCCAAATCTCATAAAGCTCACAAACAAACAAACAAACAAACAAACAAAACAACACACACAATTCTTTAAAATAATTCTAACTATTTTATGCTGTACATTTACATCTGGCAATAGTGGAAACTGTATTTTAAGCTCTTGGGTTTGTTATAATGACGATTACATAAAGGATAACCCAAGCTGACACTCCTCCAGGCATCTGACAAGCTGACATTGACAGTATTGTAAGCTGCAATATTGCAACTGTCTGCAGGAAGGCAGCGCAATATCTACAAAGCTGGCCCTGCTCTAGTTTTCAGTGTCAGATCTACTCATCCTTCTAGTCTAAACAAATGCATTTATTAAAGCTATCAAAAGACAAATATTATCTCTAATTTTTCAGACAAAACCAGATCACCCAAAAGGACATGAATTTAACATCTGTGGAAAGACCGTGCCCCCGTTAAATCTGCCCTGTTCAGCAGACCAATATGTGTCTCATGAAAATGGTATTTACTTGGCTGTGCAATCTTTCAGCTTGGGCATCACCTTATGGAATTGCTATTGGGAGTTTTTAGTTAGAACCAATATTAGAATATTGCAACTATCCAAGAAAACAAGTGTTAAAATAGCAGACATTCCAGAGATCAGGTAACGCACAATAGAAAACTCATCTATAAAAGAGAAAGGTATACAATAAGGACACCTGGGACTTCAGATTTTCTTTTAATATGTTATAACTACCATGTATATATACTTAGTGAATATAAGTGTTTATAGGTCTGAATAGGATGAAAAACATTTTAAGAACATGTTAATATTGTTTTGCTTTGATTTTGCTTTTTCATAGATTTCACAGAATATTCTGAGTTGGAAGCGATCCACAGGGATCATGGAGTCCAACCCTTAAATGAATGGCCCACAGAGGGATCGAACCCACAACACTGGTGTTATTAGCGCCATGCTCTAACCAACTGAGCTAATCTCAGCAATTTTTTTTTTTTTTGCTTCATTCATCAGCAACATCTTTAAAACAATGGAATTAATGATAACTCTAATTAATTAATTGAATGACACAGTTACACTTTAGGAAAACAACCTCTTCAAAGAAAAATAGGAATCAGTGTAGCTAGAATTTCAATCTTTAATATAAAGTGCAAAATTAATATTCTCATAAGGTATAGTAATCAAGGCTCTTGTGGCACTTCTAATAAGCATAGAGTTGTTAATTCCNTCAAAGAATAAAATTCCACCATGGGGCAAAATTTGTTTATTGAGCTAAAATAATCACAGTATTGTTTTGCATTTGTTTTTATTTTTTATATCAGGAAAGAATTTAGCCAATGCTGTGTGGAATTTTCATGTCTAAAACATGTTATAAATAAAAGGATTTTGATTTTTAATTACAGGAAAGATACTGTTCTTTCCCAAAGTGTTTGCCTCCCTCCACTACAAATCATTTTTTATGAGGCTATCTTGTGAAAAGTATGATTCAAATTCCTTCAGTCTCTCCCGAATTAACTTTGACTGCTCAGTCTGAAAAATAAAAGAAGGTGAAGAGTATTTCATCACTTCATGGTGTAACATGATGTGTCAAATTAAAGATAATAATAAAAAAATATTTGGACTTGTCAGCATCTTTTTTGTTGATGTTCATTCAAATTATTTTTTTCCAATTTGGACCAACTCTTATTATTGCTATGCTTGAGTAAAAATAGTGGCAAAATCACAGATGTTCAATGCAAGAATTAATTACATATGGATTATTTCTCTGGAGTTTAAATATAAATCTTTGCTTATGCAGTGAAAGCAAAAATAAATATGGAAATACCATGAAGAACATTTCATCTGAATTATTATATTTTCCTTAATTGTACATAATAAGCCATTAAAGCTAAGAAAATAAAGAAGGAATGTGTTCCCTACACAACATCCAAATATTACACATTTGCTTTTTTCTTAAGGAACTAGAGTGTCTTTTCTTTTTGCTTTCTCACAGATAGTCAAAAATAATAATATTCTATACTTATTTTTCAAGGTGATGAGATATTTTTGTGTTTAAGTAGACAGTGGAGAAGTCTAAGATCCATAGTTTGATTCTAAAACTATCCACATCACACTTTGATTTTGGTTTCTTCATTAGGTTTGTATTGCTCATTAATAATTAATTCTAATTTGAGTATTTTTTAGTCACAATCTCCTCAGAGGCAAAGCAAAAAATCCCACACCCCAACAATCAATCAATCAATCAATCAGACAAATTTTAACAAAAGTTAAGTTCTGCCCCATATCCCTTTAAATTATTTATCCCTTTATATCTTTCGTGATCCTCAGATTTAAAGCTGTTTGAGAGCTAAAGAAGTTCCTAATTTGGAAAGATGTGTTGCCTTGGTCTCTCTTTTGCTTTATAGATGCCCAGAGGATTTTTTCTGAATTTTTTAGACCATGAACCCTTAAGTAGCATTTCCATATCTCCATGCTTTACAAATGTATCCAGTGAAATGGAGCACCTAATCTCCCACAAATTAGAATTTTGAGGTGAAGGAACTTTGATAAAAATTTCAAAAGAGCCCTCTGGTTCACTACTTTGCTTTTACAGCAAGTAACACCTACCTTGCTGTTGCAAATTGATAGCTATCAAACCATTTTCTATTTCAGCCATAGGTTGCAAGGAATCTGACAGATGATCGCAAACACTTGTATCAGTTATAATACAACTAAAATTCATTAACGAGAATGTGCTTCATCTGAGAACATATACATAGATATACATATATATATATATATACATATTACAATGCTGCTTAACCACGGGCTTTAACAGGTGCCTCAGAATGTTAAAATCTGCAGTTCTTCTTTTTTAATGACTGGGTTTTTTCCTTACTCTTCTGAGACAAAATAAGGGAAGGGACCAGCCACCATATCATCTTTATGGTTACATCTGAAGATCTTCCTAAAGTGTGAACATAAGTTTTCTGCTCTTTCCTCCCTGCTGTGTTGATTTCTATTGCTGCCTTTTTCTTCTCACCTGTCTTCAATCTTCTTCATTTTACTTGCCATCTATTAAGAGCCTGACTTAGCAAAGCAGCTGGTGTAACATAGCTGGGTCCAAATTGGCACATGGAAAGCTATGAATCACTATGTTCAATGATTTTTTTCAAGAATTTAACTGCAGGAAAGTGAGAAAGTGACTGGGTTTTTTCTTTTCCTTTTTCTTTTATTTTCCTTTCCTTTTCTTTTCATTTTCTTTGTATATGTGTGTATAGCATGCAACTATTAATATACTTTGTCTTATCCCAAAAGAAACTGGTTAAGCCAGACCTAAGAACTTGAAGGCAATGCCTGACACTATTTTTTTTTTCACTCTTTCACACAATTAAATTTTCTGTAGAATTTAGAAATAATAGTTCTTGTTTTCTTTCTCCTCATTTATAAAGAGACTTTATAACTAACAAAATTTAAGTCAGTTCTTTAAAACAGCATCGTTTCAATTTTTCAGTTTAGGATAGTTTCTCTGTGGATATTTCCTGTTGTCTTCTATTTCACTCCATGTCTAATTAATATTAAGAGAAAATTCTTGCTTGATGGTATGCAATTAGTGTAAGAATATCTGTAGTGGAAAACCAAACTGAAATTGGAGTCAAAAATGTAGGGAGAGAAAGGAGCTCAAATATATTTAAATCAATGTAATTCATCCAGGCAGAACTGTACACTCTAGCAGCTTTTATTCTCTAGCAGCATGGAAAATTTCCTCCTTTTTTGACATCCCTAGCAACAACTATAGCAGTCTTCACAAAGCAGTACTTTTCCAGCAACCTCATCCAGCATATGATATCAACAACTTCTTTGTCAAAAAGTGGTGGCACTGAATAGAAGAGTCAAGTGAAAACACAGAAACAACTAATCTGTCATCCTAGAAAACAAAGCTGAGATTCATTGATTAAAAGTACAGGTCTCATTCATGTAGATCTGTGATCTATGTGAGGTAAACAAAAAAAAAGAGGACATTATTTTCAGAGCAACAGAAAGAAATTAATTTTTATAATAATTCAGTTATTGAGTAGATCCTAAAATACTTAAGGCAATTACAATGCTCACATTCATTTTATATAGCACATTTATCTGGAGGTCTTACAAACTATCATTTATCAGGAACACTTACACTTAATTTTTTTTCCCCCCAGAAGTATTCAAATCTTGCCTAATAAAATGTTTTTAAAAACCTTAAAATTACATTCATTCATTACTGAAGTAACAATTGTCCTTATGAACAGCTACCAATCTAAATGAAGTCAAGGAACACAAATTGCCTGGGAAGTGCCCTTATGTAAGTTTCCTATCTATAATGTCTGAATACCAAAGGAAAGATGGCACCCAGGCTCTGAAAGGCAAAATGCCCTTCTGAGGAAGAAGAGACCATGCCTTTTGTCATGGCCACGATAAGGTCCTTTGGACTTTGAAATGCTGAATTCTGACATTATATGCTTAGAAAAAGTGGGGTAAGGTGAAACATGCCCATTTTTCTGAAGAAGTTGGGTAAAGAAATCTTTTTGATTGTATTTTTCTGCAGTGTTTGCACAACAGGATTCTGACACTTGACAGTAGCCTCCAGATAAACCTGCTATATAAAATGACAGCAGTAACCATTAGGAAAAGTGGCAGCAGACACTTTGGGGTTTTTTTCACCCTGTACTCAGGCAAAAGCTCTCTATTCTGTCATTCATGTTGTGCACAAAAAAGACTGGTGCTTATCAGCATTGACTCTTAGTGATATAGGTGGTGGAGGATGCGGCCATGCCTGGGATATGGCAGTTGCTATGACCATCCTATTTTCTTGCCAATCCTTTTTCTCACCATAAAGATGTATTTTTCTTGGATTTTTCCCCCCTTGTTCAAATAAGCAGTAAAATAGCTGTTTAAACCTGATGATCATGTACTCACTATTTGGGCTATCTTATTACAACAGAATATTTTTAAAGGCATGCCTTGAGGATGGCATTAAGTAGACTCTCTAGGGCAGTGAGTTGTCTCTCTTAGAGGTTTTATTGTCAAATAAGAGAGATTTCACGCAGATGCTCTGTGTTCCTTTTCATTCTTCATCCTGGTTGCTCTCTGCTGAAGGCAGAGATCATAATATTTTGGTGTGGTTCAGTAAGCCCTGCATAATAATTGTAGTTTTTATGGTTAAGGTAATTCTTTACTTAAAAAACAAATTCAACCAAACTGAACCAAGCAGATATACACTCAGTCACTCCCACTCCCTCAAACCATGTCTTCAAGCCTTAGAACTAAAGTTTAGTCAAGTAATGTCCATGAACCATTCCTACATCCTCAATTGCAAGTTTCTGCTATTCACTACCTGGAGTGTATGAGGAAGGGATTTCATGAAAATCCTGACTTACAGAGGAAGGTATGGCAAACTGGCATTGTCTTTGCCAAGTCCTCATTGCACCAGCAGCTGTGTTTCATGGTGTTTTATTTGTGGATGATAGGGCTTAAGCTGAAAACAAGATATGCCAAAAAAAGAGTCCAGACAGTGAATTAAAGCAAGATGACTAATCAGATAATACTTAGAGATCCCCTTACACTGATCAGAATTTACTATTTTTTTATGTGAAACTTTCTTTTCACCAGGGAAGTAGAAGAAAAAATGGCTGGCACAGAGAAAAATTGAAGAGTCGGGGCAGAGATTACAATAAAAGAAAGCTGTGGGTATGTGTGTTGAGCAAGAAGCAAAAAGCTTAAATACATGACTAGAGCCCATACAGAATTAGCCCAGCTAACAGTCAAGTTCTGTGTAAGAGAGAGGGGAGAAGCAAAATCAGAGGGCAAAAATATTGCTTAGATGATCAAAAGCTGTACATTTTTTTACAGGAAGTGATTAAAATGAGGAAAGCACAGAGGATTAGAATGGAGGTGGTAATTAGAACAGGCTGTTCATTTTCCCCATTAACTTACATACCAGCACTGTCCTGATTTGCAAGTTTATGAATTTTTGGACTTTTAACCTGGATTCTTTATAGCCGATTTGCTCACACTTCATCTAGAAGCCATTAGTAGACTCCACAGGTAGAAGTGCTTTGTGCTTGTTATATGATATTGCTTTCATATGTCTGAAAAGAATCCAACTTTTCATCATTTTTGGTTCATGACATCACTGAGTTACAGATAATACAGAGGTGAATTTATCCAAAAAATGAAAGGCTGAATTCCTGCTGACAATGAAATTAGTATTCATTTACTGTAGCTGAAGAAGCTATGATAGGTTTCCCAGGTGAAAGCAAATAAAGAATTCTTTGAAGAATTTGTTTTCACTCTGTTGTACTACAAAACAATGCAGCTCTGTATAATACTTTTATGTGAGATTTAGTGGGGGTGGTGTCGTAACAGGACTAGTTAATCTAGACTAAAATTTGTGGAAGGAATAGTATATATTCATAATGATGTATTACATGCTAAATAGGTCAGATTAATAGTTTCGGGGGGGGAGAGGAAGAAAATAAAACAAACTTAAATATTTTTACTATTAATCCTGTAAAAATACTGCAGTTTATTTCAGCATTCATCCTTTTCTAAAACTGTTAAAACCTTCAAGTGTCTGCCTGGAGTCATCAGCAGTCTCGAATCAATCACCGTACTAAAAATATTACATTTTAGGAGAAGCAGAAAATCCGGCTAAACAAACCAGCCAATAAAAATCAATCAATATTTCTTTTGAATTTCAGTTCTTCTGTTTACCAAACAAATCAATAGTTGATAGTCCTGAATGTGTGTACTGTTAAGGAGGTGAGGAAGTGATGTTAGGTTACACTCTCCAGGTTCTTCTGTCCATTCTAGAAAGAGAGTTCCAAGTCTTCATTCACCAATGCCAAGGAGGTCATGCCAGATCCTTCCTGATGATGGGAACAAATGAGAAAAATGCAGACAAAATGTCCAAATCACAGTGGTAATCGCAGAACTACTTAGCAAGGACTCCTGACCCACACTGATAACATGATCTGTTTCACTTGATGCATCTTTTTCTCCTGCTTTCCCCTCCTAGTCTCTTCACCAGTTATGAATCTTTGCCAAAATAAAACAAAACAACAAACACCTGATTCTGGTCATTCTTACTCTATTGGCTTTGTTCTTCTTTCATGGTATCCCTCTCTTGATATTTGTGTAGGATTACCTTGGTAAATCCACTTCAGTCAGGAAACCACAAAGTCACAAGTTTATTTTTCCTATCTACAAGATATTTTTCCCACAATTGTCTTGTACTGCAGCCATAAATCAGGTTAACCATCTGCTTAGACTTTACTTTCTCTTTGATTTAAGAAACATTTAGCAGTTTCTCATGTTGCTGTCTTATTAATATAACTATATGGCCAGAGTAAATAATTTATCTGCAGAACTCAGCAACATCATCTTCCATTTCCAAATATATACCTTCGCCCTTTGAACAGAAAAGGCCTTTTGTACTTGTCCTTTCCAAGGTGTGGGATTCATTACAAGTACTTTCACTAATTTAAAAAGTGAGCACAAGCTTGATGATTTGATCTGCTAAAATGAATGTGCAGATGTCTGGAGCAACTTGTGCTAAAAAGAATGGAAGAAATAACTTTACTCTTTTGACCGCAGTAGTTCACTGGTGACCTGAACCCACTCAGTTCACAGAACCAGACTGTGTGTATGTGCACTTGTTCATGTGCGTGGGCATAGAAGCCTCATCCAACTCATTCTTTCATCTACACTTTTAGGGCTGATTCCTAGTTTTAAAATATTCAAAACCTTAACGATAGGTAAAGATCTTGTGAAGATGATTCTTAAAGCTTCTACTGAAAGGAGATACCATCTAAAAACTTCGTACCTCTAGTGAGGAGCCATAGGTAAAAGGAACTGAGTTTTTCTCCACAGGCACAAAACTGCTTAAATTACAAAAATTTTGACACACCTACAAGATTATATGAAGTTCTTCCTTGGACAAAATTTGTCTTAAACTAGATCAGTTGAATCAAATATAGCCACTTAGAATACTTCTTTCACAAGTGTGGTGGTTTGAACCTGAGTTGATGGACAGTTGTTTAGACCAATAATGCTTCTCAAAATTTACATACTTAAACTGCGTGGAGACGCCGGAAATTCCCTTTGGCGTTCAAGCCTTCTGCAGGGAGTGGATGGGGAAACTGGGCCCCGATCGCTGTCTCTTGGAGTGGCCCCGGGCCTCCCCTCCCCCGGCGCCAGGGCATGGGCCCCGGGTAGCTGCGGGAGAACCCCCTCAGAGCCACCAGCAGCTAAGAAACAGCCATTAAGCTGCTGCATAACCGAGACCACCCGGAGCGGCTCTGAATGGGGTGGAGACTCTCCCTCTCCCCTCACGCAGCCCTGCGCAGACCTGGTGGCAGCCGATAGAGCTTTCTGCAACCAACATAGCTAGAGTTGAGCTGAGGAGCCAGCCGCATAAAGAGAAAGAGGCTTTTTCTCCAACATAAAGTCTGAAGTAAATCATGGCGACTTCAAGGTCAGAGGGAAAGAGAAAGTAAGTCACTGAGACGGAGCTGAAGATGGCGACGGGAAAAGAGGGTAGAGTCGCGCCCAGAGCGAAGCTTAAAAATACTTTTTGTAGGCCGTGGTAAAAGCCGTAATATCACAAACTGTCCTTTTCTCTTTAATCCACTTAAAGACACGAGGGAGGATGAGAATTTTGTGTGCAGCCTGTGGGAAAAAGAAACATGACCCTGCCGGGTCACCTTGGAGCTATAAGAGACTTTTGGAGATTTTGTGAAGAAGAGAGCAATTGCTTTTAAGCTAGAATTTGCTTATCCGTAAAAAAAGAAACATCCCATGTGTGGCCCATGCTGGCAGTTATGGGAAGACTGCAAGATTCATGGGAGAGGTGCTTTTATTGGCAGCAGAATTTCTGGGTGGGTCTGTTGCCCTTTGAGCGGTTTGGAAACCACGTGAAGCAAAAGAAAATCTTTTTTCCTTAAATATTGGAGAGATTTTTAAGAACTGTAATACTGACCAAATCATAGTTTGTTATCCTTTGTGCAAGTTCGGTAAAAAGGGGAGGTGCTGGAGGAAACAGGGGGTTTTGCTTTAATTCCTTGTTATTTCTTTTTGCTTTTAATTCTGTTAGCAATAAACTTCTTTATATTCTTTAAAGTTTGGAGCCTGCTTTGCATTCCTCCTAATTCTTTTCTCACAGAAGATAAAAAATGTGAACAAACCCACTTCAACAAGGAAGTAGTAAAGAATACTGAAGACAAACAGTTGGACATTTTGGTTTCACTGGGGTCTTTCTTACACAATTACCATTTTCTCCTACTAAATGTTTAAATTTTTCCACTATGCCATGGTAGTATGAAGACAGTACATTTTTTGTTTCTTCCCTCATTTTTTCACCTTTTCCTCCCCATTGTTTAGTTTTTTAATATTTAATTTTTTTTCCTTACATTTCTCTATCTTTTTATAATTTCTTCGTTTCTATGGTGGTATTTTCCTGTAATTTTTCAGTTCCATTAGCATGGATTCCTTTATTTGTTCTTAAGAAATAATAAGATTTTATCATACTATTTTTTTTAATGGAGACAAGTAAATAAATTTTTCAACAAAACAGCAACAAATTATATACTTATTTCATTTTTTCTATACTGTCAACATACTACGCAAGAAGGCAATAATAACCTTTATGAAAAGTCTAAAGGTATTTACTTACTTGAGAGACTTCCTTATCTGTCTGTAAATTAAATATAAGCATGCTGCAAACACAGAAATAAAGAATTAATGCAAGTTGTGCATTAATGGGTTGTACAGGTTCCTATGCCTATTCCATGGTCTAATCTATGCACTAAATCTGTTTTGATCAAGCAGTATGGAATTAACATAAGGGAAGGGGTAAGAAGAGATTTCATAAACATGTAAAAAACACACACTGATCAAAATTTTCAAGTTCACGCTGATTTCATGTATTTCTCATTTTATTACAATTACTCTTGGCAGCACATTTTCAAGCCACCAAAATTTCACAGTGACAGAAATAGAACCTGTACACAGTATCTCTCGTGGCTTTCTAAAGTAACACTGCAACCTACTGCAAAAGAATGGTAGCTTGTAACTAAAACCTAGGTTTTCTCCAGTATGCATGTAATAAGGCAATGAGTAAATTATAAGGGAATGTTACTTTAAAACAAGCAAAAACCCTCAAAACAAACAAAAAAGTAAAGAAAAGGATAATCACCACTTGAACTGCTTCTGTGAAAACCCTTTTAAGCTCTTTAGCCTTAGAAAACATTTTTCTATCATAAATGAAAAAAAAAATAGAAAGAAATTGTAATGATCCTCAAAATATTATGAATTTTTTTGTCAAATGTTTTAAAATTAGCATGAAATCTACAGTTAGGAAATTCTTCACCACAGTCTAGAAAGGAAACTACAAGTACTCCCAGGCTTAATTATTAAGACCTTTACTTTCCTGTGAGTTCATTTTTCTTTCCCAGAAGGAAAAATATTTACCCTTTATTCTGTTATTCCAAAACTTTACACTGTATTCAGAGTATAAAACTGCAAATAAATTTCAATTTTGTGATGTGTTGAAAATGTACCTACACAAGAAGGAACCTTTTAACAGATGCTAATTCCTTGGGCACATGTGATTGACACCTACAGAGAAGCATGTGGATGCCAGTACCTTTTAGGCACTAAGTACTAGATTTCCTGTTTGCTTGAGTTGAAGGACAAAAACTGTATGCTCTGCTTGCCTTCTTTTACAAGAGTAGCCACAGAAAACAGCTTTTCTCTTGCTTTTATCACAGTGAGCTGCCAGACTCCAGTCACTACGGGAGCTATGCCATCCACCTGCTTAATTCAGGAATCATGCTGGTTATTGCAACCCAGGTCAAGGAACTGATAAACAGTTCAGACCATACATTATCTTCAGCTGACAAAATCTTTTACCCTTTGTGCCTGTAAAGAAGTGCGCTGCAGTAACTACATTGGACACTGTGCATCAGACTTCACTTTATCTTGCTTTAACTGTCTAAAATCAGGTGACTAATCCATATCATCGTCTGGTATTCCTCTAGGCACTTAAAGAAGGTGATTCACCCCATCCTACTATGCATGTCCAAGATAGCAAGGACGAATTGTCAGTTGGGGTGCCTATCTCTCTCCACTGACAGTCATGGAATCCTGCCTTCCCTAAAATAGGCACCTAATTTTAGGTGGAACTCATAAAGAAAGATAAATCCAGTTCCACAGCAGAAAATACCAGCATAGCCCTTTGAATGTAAATAGCATTTCCTAAACTTCTTGGACTCCTGATTTCAGACTAACCAATTTATTACATATGATAATATATTTTATTTTCTGTCCATTTTTAATAGATCACCTGTACTACTCACAAGTCACGCAGTCTCATGCAGCCATTTACAAATAGCCAATGTCATTGTGCTGGAAAACCTATGGATTTTAGCATTAAGTAAAGGACTTTGTTGAGGCCAAAGAAGCTGAAGTTTACAAAAATGTGAAAGCAGAAACTTAGAATAAAACTACGAAACCAACCTGCCTTAGAATCTGACTTTAAAATGTGAATGACAGGAACGTAATTTTACTGCTGAGACTAATCTCCTGTTTGCATACTTAATTATTTCAATTATAATAGGTATCCAGTCAATTAGTAAACAAGTTATCTCAATATGAAGCCATACCAACAAAACATCAACTACTCAAATAGAGTTAAAACTCTTGAAGACCTTGAAGACTTCAGCCTAAATTATTCTTTATATTCCTGAAAGACAAAAAGGTGACTGTATAATAAGTTAAAAAAAAATTATGAAAAACCCTGTAAAAGTGTGAGAAATACCAAAAGATGACATGTCCAATGACAAGACAGAATCAGAACATGTCAAGAAAATATATTGCCAGAATATTAACTGATTAATAGCAGTATAAAAAACTTAAAAGAATGACTGAAAAAAATAGGTTACTGACAGAGCTGAAGGCTAATCTTTCTACTAAAGAAAACCTTAGGAGAATTTATCTTTCTCAGGGTACAAAAATCACATATTCCATATAAACCCTTCCATTTAGCAGTGTAGTTCTGCCATTCTGAGCCAACAAATTGACTTAATGGTTGTCTTTCAGAATGGTAAAATAATAGTAGTTTAAATTTAATTTAATAGATTGTCATGCAAATAATTTTACATTACCAAGGTTTTCCATTATGCAACATTTTAGAATGCTGGTCACTCAACCCATACTGTATGAATTCCCTGTAATTTCAGAGAAAAAATAAGTACAGTGGTATTTTGAAGTATTTTAGTCATTCTGATTTCCCTTTTATTAAGCTTTAATTGTTTGTATTTTCCCACATTTCTTGTCCTTAATTTGCTATTTTCTAGCACAATGCTATCGGTAAATTTATTAAAATTATTATTAAATATTATTTATTTTTTCTCTACATAGAAAAGAATAGAAATGAATGTGACAAATATATGCTATTTTTGCAGCTAACTACTTGATGTCATACAGATGCTTTAGTAATAGATATAATGTAATAAGTCAGTCAAACTAAATATCTATCCAGACTGCTACAGATTCAGGTCAATTAGATTGCCTAGTTCATTTTTTAGGTAGTAACCAACTATTCTTTTTTTGTTATTTTATTTTATCTTATACATAAACACAACATCTACAATTTCTTGAAACACTGCCGTAATCACGTGTATGTACACTAATGTTGCACAAACCTCTTAAAACTACTGGAAGTGTGGGACAATTTTCACAATAGTGTGGGGAAAAAAGTAAATAGTAAGTTATAAATATTATAGATGTAAGTTGGAAACAGTTTTGAAGAGCTAGAAAAATTCCCAGAAAACAGAAAGCAAAATCAGTGTAGGACTGTAAATCTCTGCTGGGATATATTGCCTCTGGTCACTGTAACTGTTTTATTTTTCAGATAAGTGTATTCAGCAGTGCTTTACAGCCCACATACCCTGCAGCCTCCTGCCAGTGGAAATTAGGTGCACACTGCTGTCTTTTTCACATAAGTTGACCTGCAGCAAAACTTACATGGGCTGTATATTGTAGATGTATAATAGTGCACAGTGTACGTGTACAATGCTGCAATTAAACATAGTCACTATGACTGAAGTTTAAAAAAGGCCAACATGTACCTTAGTAGACAGTTTTCAGTCTGGAACCCTTCTGAACAGGGACTGGAAACACACCAACTAGTAACTAACCCAGTTTTCTTTAAGTTCACCAAAACAGGGATTAAATACTTCAGGGCTCATACTCCACACTCCATTTGTACACACAAGAAAATGCATTCCAGTCTAGAAACCTAAGACCAGGAACTAATGGCTAAATAAAACCTGTCTGTGAAGGGCTCAAAAACATCCAGACTATCTAACAGTTATGAGTTTCATTTTGCCAAACGGCATCAAAATTGCACCTGGTGTGAGCCACGAGGAAAGGTGCTGAGCTGCTGTTGGCTTGGTAAACACAAGCCCACTAAATATAGGCTTTATATAAATGTAGCTGTAAAGGACTAAGGTAAGGCATAAGATATGCAGAACCATGGAACTGGGTTGGGAGAGCAGAACTAGCTACTGTGGGCTGGGACAAATCACAATGCAGTGACAGGATTATACAGGTTTGTAAAATTAGGGGAAAAGGGTTCCTCTTAAGTGATCTGGAATTCTGTTTGCATCCCTGGGTTCAAGGATCTCTGATAGGTGCTTCAGTGCATTATTAGATTTTTAAAGATATTTTCAAAGTAACATATGTTCACCTCTATAAGCTAGAGCTATGCCTGGTTCTGTGTCATCACTTTTTTTAACTAAGAATCTGTTTCTACAGACATTTTATGTGATACAGGAAAATACCACACTTCCATCTTTATTCTCTTCTTTTTTTCATGGTTGAAACATTTTTTGGTTTTAGATCTGAAAACTTTTCAGCAATGTGTTTTAATTAGCTTAGTCAATATTAATGGTTCTTCATGTTCTCTCATTTCATGTTGACTTTTAAATGACCTTGTAACTGCAAAGCAACAACTGTATCTAGAAACGGGGGGAAATGTTACCTACTGATTACATTATTTTTTTTCTTTATATCTTGCTATATTTAAATGAGGAAATTTATGGGTTTTTTTATAGTTATACAAATATATGCAGAATGTAATGATCTGGACAAGCCCTCTCTTCCAATCTGCTGAAGCTTATGTGTCTGTGTAATTCCAGCCTTCAGAATTTCAGAACATTCCTCAAAATCTCAAACTTAAAGTTTTCAGAAAGCTTTTTAACTTTCTCATCGACAAAAAATATGATTGCTGGTTATTCCATTGTCATCAGACAAGGATAGGTCTTAGAACTGAAGCAGAAAGATAGAAAGAAGTGTCAGAAAATCAGTGTTTATCACGTTGTCATGCTGCAGCCCTGCTAGGCAGCTCAGCTGCTTAGTTGTCGTCCACTGGTGGGATGGGGGAGAGAATGGAAAGGGTAAAAATGAAAAAACTCACGGCTTGACACAAAGAGAGTTTAACAGGTAAAACAAAAGCTGCACACACAAACAAAACAAAATGATGACTTAATTCTCTCTCAGTTCCCTGTTAATATAGGACAAAATAAAATCTTTAAATCTGATGTTCCTTAGATGCTAAAATATCACTCCTGTGATTTATTCTAAATATTCTTTTTTTTTGTCCTTTGCACAGTGAAATCTCAACTTTAATTTTTGTCCTTCAGAAGAAAATTATTTTCTTTTTCTTCTGAGTAACCATATTCAGATACTTTTTTTCTTCTCAGTTTTTCTTCTCAGTTTGCTGCAATAGCTTGCAGAACTGATGGTTTATCATTATCAGCACTATGATGATTGAAAACATCTCTTTATGTAGCCAAACAAGAAAAAACATTTTCAATGTGTAAAATCAGAACAAAACAATAAGATTAAAAATTCTGTCTATATCAGAAAATCAGTGTCAATACTTTCACATGTGATCAGTTTTGGACACAAACAAGTCAAAACCTATATGGTTTTATTACAGCTATGGGTCCCTGACTTAAATTTAGTGAGCTAGCAATTCTTATCAAATAGCAAAGGCTAAGAACAAAGCCAATTGTGGTTTTTCTCTTGAAAAATCATGGGCTTATTTTTCCATTAAGGAAAAAAAGAAAACATTCAAATGAGCAAGGACTTTAGATGACCACTTTCAATTCTTCACATGCAGTTCAGAAAGATCAACCGCCTTTCTCTTCTCAACATATGCAAAATATTGAATTTTGATGACTTTGTAGATTAAGTACTCACCTGAGTGTTTCTATAATAGGAAATTTTAAAGGAAAGGTTTGGAACACATTAAAATTCTTTTTGCCTATTTTGTAAAGGTGATATTTCTAACTGCACAAGTTAGAGAGAATTAAAAGAAATAGTCAGTTTGATGTGGTTCTTGGTCCTTATTTTTTCTATTTTTCATGTGGTAAATCTCCTATTTGTAGAAAAAATATTCTTTCTTTCTTTCTTCCTTCCTTCCTCCCAGCCAGGATGCTGATGAATTATTCTTTGAAGAACTAAGGGACACTTGCAAGTCAACTGCCCTTGTCCTTATGGGGAACTTCAACTTGCCAGAAATTGGGAGCATCATACAGCTGGGCCAGAAGATTCCTAAAAATCCCTGCATGATGACTTTATGGAACAGTTTCTAAGGGAGTTGATGCAGAAAGATGCCCTCCATGACCTGCTGCTTGTCAACAGAGAGGATCTCGTGAGCAACGTGGAGATTGGCAGCTGTCTTGGCCACAGCAACATGAAGTGACCAAGCTTGAAATCTTTCTCGACAGGAGGAAAAGTGTCAGCAAAACTTTACCTCTGGACATGAGGAGAGTAGACTTCAGGCTTCTCAGGGAACTAGTAAGTAAAGTCCTCTGGGAAAATGTTTTTGCAGGTGCTGGGGGTCCATCAGTGCTGGTCACTTTTTAAACCTCACTTCCTAAAGGCATAGGTGCAGGCAATTCCCAAATGTCAGAAGTCAGGCAGGCAAGGCAGAAGGCCAGCTTGACTAAACAGGAATCTTGTCTTGCAAATAAGACAAAAAGAAAGGTGTATGCCCAGTGGAAGCAAGGTTGGGTGACGTGGGAATAATACAGTGATGCTGCTTGCCACTCTAGGGAGAAAATTTGTCCAGCCGAAGCTCAACTGCATATGAAACTGGCCAGAAATGTGGGTGACAATAAAAATTTTTTTAAATACATTAATGACAGTGGGAAGCATTAAAATAATGTCGGACTGTTACAGGATGAGGATGGTCATGTCACAAACAGGGACAGGGACAGGGACAAGTCATCAGTCACAGCCAGCCTCCTTCATGAGGGAAAAATCCTGCTTGTCGAACCTAATTTCCTTCTATGACAGGATAACTCACCTAGTTGATCTAGGAGAGCCTAGTACATGTAATCTTTTTGGACTTCAGCAAAGCATTAGATACCGTCTCTCACAGTATCCTGGACAAAAAGTCCAGCACACAGCTGGATAACCATGTTACGCGATGGGTGAGGTCTGGCACAAAGAATTATAGTGAATGAGGTAACATCCGGACGGCATCTGGTTACTATTGAGGATCCATCCTCAGCCCACTTCTCTTCAACATCATCAGTGACCTGAATGCAGGACTTGGAGGAGTACAAAGTAGTCTGCCAATGACATTGTATGGGAAGGAGCTGCTGACTCCCTCAAGGGCAGAGAGACCCTGCTGAGAGACCTTGACAAATTAGAAAGATGAGCAGTCCCCAAACATATGAAGTTTAACGAAGAATCCAGCAAGTGCTGGATTCTACACCTGGGACTGTGCAGTCCTGGTTTTGTGTATAGACTGGGGTACAGGAGGCTGAAGAATAGTGCTGTGGAAAGGCATCTGGGAGTTCTGGTCAATTGCGAGTTGAACACGAGTCAGCAGTGCCCTGGCAACCAGGAGCACCAACCATGTCTGGGGTTGTAGCAGGCACAGCATCACCAGCCAGGCAAAGGAGGGGATTGTCCCGGTCTGCTCTGCACTGGAGTGGCCTCACCTCGAGTGCTGTGTACAGTATTGGGTGCCACAATATAGAAAATACGTTAAGCTATTAGAGAGCGTCCAAAGGAGGGTGATGAGGATGGTGAAGGGTCTGAAGGGGAAGCTGAGGTGACTTGGTCTGTTCAGCCTGAAGAGGAGACTGAGGGGAAACCTCATCGCAGTGCTCAACATCCTCATGAGGAGAAGCAGAGGAGGAGGTACAGATCTCTTCTGTCTCATGACCAGTGACAGGACTCAAGGAAACAGCATGAAGCTGAGTTGGGAGAGGTTTGGGTTTGATATCAAGAACAGTTTCTTCACCCAGAGGGTGGTTGGGCAGTGGAACAAGCTCCCCAGGCAAGTGGTCACAGCAGCAAGCTTGTCTGAGTATAAGAAATTCTTGGAAAATGCTGCCAGGCACATGGCAGTGTTCTTGGGTGTCTGTTGGGCTCAACGATCCTGATGGGTCCCTTGCAACACAACACATCCTATGATTCTGTGATTCTATGATCACAGAATAAATCAAACACCAAGACTTATAAGTATCTTTTGGTGCCGTGTAAGAACTAAGTCCTTTTGCTTCACATTTTCTGTTATCACATCATAAAAAAAAGTTGATCATGAAGTTTGAGGAAAGATAAAGCATACAATGCAAGTATTTTTTAAAAAATCCAGACTTTTAGACTGTATAAAATGATTTTTGTTAGTCTTTTGGGGAAGTAATATTTTTTGCTATTATGCTAATGAATTATTTTATGTATGTTTGAATAGGGCTATAAAGAAAGTAGTTTGGAGCTGACAAAGCTGTCTCTTCCCTGTTAACTCAGGCAGATTCCAGCTTTTTAGTTACCCATCAACCTAGACAATTCTCTCCCCAAACATCCAGAATTAATCTATAATCATACCTTCCTGGCCTGTAGCAACAAGTAAGTGTGACCGCACACATATCCAATGCCGTTATAGCTTGTTCATCTTTTGTTTTAAAGAAAAAGTCTGGAAGGCTGCTCTGCCAGCTCTGAAGTCTGATAACATGAGAATTCCCAACCAGTACTCATAAAGACATTTCAATCCAGCTCAATGTTTTGTGTGGACCAATTCCAGGCAGACATTATGAATCTGAGAATCATTCCAACAGACTAATGGCAAAAAGCTCACAAGTGCAAAGCTAGCTTCATTATAAAGAGTGAAAGCATTCATTTAGCTAACTGTTTCCTATCACTGATCATGTTAATTAGAAGAATTAGGCATGAAACAGCAATAAGCTAAAGATGTTGCCAGTGCATTTTTTGTCTACGCATGGGTATATTTGAGTCTGGGTAGAAGCCTATTTAAGACAATTATTGCAGCATTCTGCTGTACTTTCTCCTGGTTTAAAACAGAGTCCTGGGTTGGGAAAAGAAGAGACACATGCACTTTTTCTACTGTTCTCTAGCATCCCTCATCTCAGCTCCTAGACAATATTTTATGTGAAATTATACTTGATTAAATGTGAAACCTTGAACACATTTTCCCTCTGAGAACTGTCTTACTACCAGACTTTGTAGTGAACTGAGTTGTGGTCTATGTAGAGTTGATTATACACCAAATAGACAGCAGTAATATAGCATTAAACAAAGAAAAGAAAAAGCCATGGCGGAAAATCCTGGACCATTTTTCTTGTGTAGCTGTAGATTGCAATGAAAAGGTAGGTTCTAATTGCAAGGTTTTGTGTAGGCATGTGTTGGTAAGACTGTAGAGTACGTCCAATGGACCCAGAAGAGCCCTGGTCACTCAGTTTCTAAATATCACTTCTGGGAGACAAGTGTTGCCTAAAAATTGAACTTTGCATTACTACCTTTCAACAACCTGAATTCACCATGAGGTTCTCCAATCCTCAGCACAGGAAAGGACAGCAACCTGGTTCTCATGTCTGCTGCTGCACTGTAACATAAATAAATACAAAAAGGCACAGGGACAGCCCTCAAATCAGCTATTGTTTTCCTTTTCCCTATGTAGAACAAACCACAAAGGAAGATACTCATTTGATGTTTAGGTGTCAGGTAATAATAACTTGTGTTGTATTTTGGTGTACTCATTTAACTCTTGTCTGCTATGGCCAGTGAAAAGTGGCAGCAAAGGAAACAGGATCCAACTAGCACCACATAGCTGTCTGTCCAGTTCCCTGGAGTAAGTTCTGGTCTTTTAGATCAGAAGATTTCAAGCAGAAAGCCTTTTCTTGCTGCAAAAGCAAGCTAGCAGAAAAGCAGACCACCAGAGAGACCATTTAGTACATCTATTACTACCATTCTGCACTACAGTGAAGAATTTAGGTACCAAAAAGAAGCTTGAAATGAAAAGACACTGATACATTTTTGAAGATTTTAAATGCTCACAATTAATCACTCTTTCTAAGACAGTTAAGTCTGTCAGAACTCTAAAAGCATGCTTTCAAAGCATTGTCTGGGGCTTTGAGTTTAATTCAATGGCTTTAGTGATGAACATGAGGAAAAGTACCCTCTGGGTTCACTAAAAAAAGAACAAAAAATTCAAACCAAACCAAACCAAACCAAACCAAACAACAAAAATCCCAACCAACCGAACAAACAAACTCCCAGTGAATATTTCCACATGGTTGCCAGTCCATAGCATTGATGTTTTTAAAGGCTAGGGAATTCTGCCCGTTGCTGTCAGGACTGTGATGTAGCAGCTGCTTTCTTTTGATGAGATTGAGTCATGGGCATTAAGACCTATTTTTAACTGCTATTGTAGAGTATCTCATTAAAAACACAATGAATTGTTAATTTCTTGAATTTGGAATCAGGTCTTCATGAAAACCTACTTTGGCTACTTTCAGTGTCACTGTGCTCCAGGGTAAAATGAGGAAACTGATGATGATATTTATAAAGTTCTTTGAACCACAAGGTTCAAAAGTGCTATATATTAATTCATTTTAATTATATCACTATGACAATTTAAAAATAATAGTATTCAGGGTTAGTATTTTTTGAGATAGGAAGAAAAGACATGGCCTGTTTTTAGAATCAGAAAATTATTTTAAGTATATAAGAAAACAGTTTAGAAGAAAACTTGAAGAAAATTGAGAATATTTCATATGTGAAGATTATGTGCCAAAGTTTTGCCAGATAATCCTGCTACAAATATTATCCAGGTCAGCAATAGCCAAACTTTTCAAAATTACAATTTTTCATGTGGGCAGTAGCATATTACTTTACCACCTGATTTTTAACTGAAGTCATGCCAGGAACACTGTGATTTCCCTGTCTTGGCTGCTCACCACATCTTTATTTGGAGGCCTGTACTAGATTAGCCTTATGCCAATCTGATGTCTGAAATAGTAGAGCCGTTCAGATAGAGTTTCTAACAAAACATGTGTTCACAGAATTCACAGGACCTGAATCAGAGTTGCAGTGTCTGGGAGAATTCATATGGAGAGTATAATTATTTCAGCATTATCTTTCTAGGAAATTGAATGATAGTGCTTCAAAGTATGTCCTGTTGGAAAATTATATCTGTGAGTGTTGCTAATATGCAGGTGATAGGAGAGAAAAATCTGAAAATGACACAAAGAGCAGATTATAAACACAGAAAAAATATATTTATAAACTCTTGAATTGAGAAATAGCATAGAAATTGTAACCACAAAATTTGATATGGCTAAAAACTGTGCTAAAACTATAATTACATATTAATCATGATGGTGGTGATTGTGGGTGGGAGTGTTTTGGGTTTAGGGGTTTTTTTGATTGATTAAATGAAAGCAGAAGTTGGTTTTGGCAATAATTTATTGGTTTTAAATGAGAACATCCATTAACACATCTCAAGGAAATTTAAAAATTCACTGTAATAGTATTTAATTTAAATATCTCCAAAAGTTGTTTTCAGAAGTGCTGCTAAAAAAAAGGTAAATTTAAGTTCTTTACTTTTAGTATTTTTCATTTATTTTTTTATAATTTAAATTTTTAAATTAAATTTTAAAATTTTGTTATGACTATTTTTAGGTATTCAAACTTAAATATTCCCTT
>WEIT01016972.1:2126-29863 GCA_013389985.1 Dryoscopus gambensis | reverse complement strand
AAATTTCAGTATAGCAGAAACTGAGAGATTGCTAAAATTCCCTGAGGAGATTCTCTGCAGCTGTCAGTCAGATTGGACTTAGAACTAGGAATCACCAGCACAGCCTCACAAAAAGATCACTCAGTAGTGAATATTTATAAAGACCACATTTAAAATGATACAGGGCTTAAAAAGAGCTTGCAGAAAAGTAAGATTCAGTTAAATCAGAAGAAAAAATAAAAGAGGATAATATTGAAGAAAATGCAGAAGAACGCAGGAAACGGCAACCTTTAAAAACATGAGAAGTACTAGGAAGAAGAGTGAGATGTTATTAAAAGATGAGGGAGGTGAAATTGATGACAACTTTAATCTGGCCAAGATCCTGAACTGTACAGACTACAAAGAATTTGTCTGGCCATTGACCAAGAGTTTGTGTAAAATTAAAGAGTGGAAATACACTTGAAAGTTAGAGCAAGCTAAAAAAAATAAGAGACCAGGCCTTAGATACATTATATGCTGTAGCCTGTAAACATAGAGTCATTATTCTTATATATAAAACCATACAACAAATATTTAGAGACCAACCCAAACCAAACTGTTGGCTGTAAATAACCACAAATTGTGCAGGAGTTTGAAACTAGATCCCAGCTCTGGGGCAGGCCCTTCCCTGGTGGAAGGGGGCACCAGCTCTGGGACAGTCTGTTTCTGGATTCTGTGGCTTGGACTGCTCTCTGCCAGAGAGGGAAAAAAAACCTTCATAAAAACAATGAAAACATGACACAAGGTTAATGCTGCAGAGGTATCTCTCTGAGACCAGTGTGAAATCGTTGGGAAATTTAAAATGACTGTGAAGTCCAGAAAATATTAATGTTTTTTGTAGGCATAAACACAGCTCAAACAGAATAAGCTTAACATTTTAAGTATTTGCGGGCTGATATTTGGTGGCCTACAAGCCACAGGGAAAGAGACATTATATATGTTTCCCTATACCATGGTGGTTATCATGACAGTGGTATCAGGGAGCCAGATGGAACAAGAAAGGTCCTGTATTTCCCTTAGTCCTTTTGAACTCTTGGCACTGCTGTCACACAGCAATGAGTCCCACCATGTATCTGTGCACACAAGAACAGAAAGAGTACTTTTTCATGTTAAAATGATTTGCCTTTATAGTATGACTGTCCCTTTTCTGCAGTGTTATAACAAGATAAATGCCAATCTGTGTATTTCCTTTCTAAATGTAACTATTTCAAAAGGAAATCATTAGGAAGTTTCCATAGGAATGGTTTCACAAGAAAAATGCAGCTCCATTAAGCTGAAGTTTCAAGTCTAAGTTGCTCATTTCATTCACAATCTACAATTTTCTTCTGGGAAAACAGTAATTATCAGGCTAGTCCTGTTGAACTGATGTTTGGGTTTGTAATAGTTCAACAAATCATTAAAGTGAGTTTTTTCATCTACATGCTACATTAGCCAATCTGTCTTTCAGACCTCCCACATCCCTTTCTGAGCCAGACTTTGGAAGACTATCTGCCCTTGTACAATTTAGATTGCCCTCTATCTAAACTTCTTGACTGTAATCCAAATCCTTTCAGATTTCATTCATAACAAAGCTTCTCCTTGACTCTAAGCACTTCAATTGCTCTCTTGCTGATTCTGTCCTATTTTTATTACATACAGGGATGCACACACACAAAGACACATAAATATATGTGTGGGATTGAGTTCCTAAAAATGTATTTGGGGTGTAAATCAGTGATCTGCCAGTGGCTCACACAGCAGAAATTACAGCATTTTCAGTGGCACTTTCCTCTGGGAAGTTTCTTGCAATCTCATGTTCTATTTGCTGTTTTGATCACCTCTGCAGACCAGTAAGTCTGTGGTATTTTTCACAAGTGATAAGCATATTCTTCCTTTTATTTCACATACAACTGACTTGCATCCAAACCAGCCAATTTTCCAGCTCTGGCTATGTAGCCACACAGGTAGGATTGAGAGAAAAGATTCTTCAGAAGAATCTGAGTACAGTTCTGGTTTGATTAGCTTCTAGCATTTCAAGACCAAGCTAGGAATAAAACAAACTATTTTTAAAAGTAACGAAGTGAGGGATGGAGTTGGTATGAGCTCATGGGGGACAGAACCACGAATGACTGAATAGGTTACAGGGCTGTATTACAACAGTACGGTGCATGGACCTGGAAAAGATGTTAGGAACTTCAATCAAGCCTGTGCTATGAAAGGCAACTGTGTCATATAAACACAATCTAATTTGAAATCTGAAATATCACATACACATGCCAAGCCATAAATTGAATTTCCCCTCAGAATTATTCTAAAATCCCACAGCTCCCATGTACTACCACGGAGGAAAAGTGGCACAAAACCAATGACTTAGCCTGAGGGATCAGTCTCAGTGAATGCATTCTCTCCTTTTCCTTTAACATTCGTGCTCCTTAGATGTGTATTTGTGGCTTGGCTTTTTCTCTTTTCTTTTAGCAACTGTCTTCAGCTGAAGCTCCCCAAGTCACATCCTGACACACTCTGCCAACCACAATCCCACATGTCCAAGTCCCTACATGCCATCACACACGCTGATTCCAGGAAGCTCATGCTGCTGGACTTTGTTCCTTCCCCTGAGCCACCCTGATTTACGCCTGCTGAAGCCATGATCCCAAGTGTCATAACACCTACACTGCACAGTTGTCCCACACGTGTATATCCTATTATCCAAACAACAGATGCAGCAGCATGCGTTCACACACATACTCCAACATCTGGTGATCACAAGCTCACCATAAAAACTCCGTGGACTTCATTCATCTTTACAAAACTCACAAACACTTCATCTGTACAACTGAAGAGGTGCATAACCTTCTTCACTTCACTGAAATAAGTATGTGCTTTTAATGTGGCATTTACAGGCACACACAGGGAAATACAACCAGTCACTTGCACTTACTCTGAAAGCACTTATTTAGTCCTTCTGAATATCAGAACATGAATGGCTCTGACATAAACACTTCACAGGTGTTGCACACAATGTGCATGTAGATGTACACCTTTCTATTTCTTAGTCATACCTGTGCCTACATGCCTTATCTGCTCACTTTTCTACTTTCTGGTTAGAGGCTGTGCCAGAATAAAACTGATAAAAGGAAATGGAGAATTACATCCAGATAGTTGCAAAATTAAAAGCATCCCGCTGCTTAAGACTAAAACTGATGCTTGCATAATTCAGCATTTCTGAAAGCTGGAAATTTCCAGTCTGTTTTCCTTTGTTTCTCTCATCCACATCTAATATAAAAGATATATTCAAGGAGAATGTTGGCAAAACCTTCTGATAGTTTGGTATTTTATGAAAAATACTTTAATTCAGAATGCTCATGCCTGCCTGACTCTCAGTTCAGCACACTAGAAACAATAGGATGCCCCACTGTGATGTCCTCTGGGAAGTGCACAGTCTGGAAACACTGAAGGCACAAAGGTCTCAGGTTTGCCTGATTCCCCCACCAGTGATGTCAAAGCAGTCGGTTTCTGTGACCTCAGATAGCGCCCTTTCGGGATGTCAAAAACAGGGCTAGTAATTTTCTGTGTATGGATACCCACACATTTTCAACCATGCAGAACTAAACTATTTCATAACCAATTCTTTTAAAACCTTAAAAAGCATGTACTACACTTGGAAAATTATACGCATATTCTGAGTTTGCTGAGGGTTTTTTTCCAACCATCTTTTCTCTAAAAAGGTTGGGCTTTTTGACAGTGGAAAGAATGGCTTGCTGTATCTTACTGTAGATGAGAAGAAGAAATATGATGCCTTCTACTGAATTACTTCGTTTAGAAAACAAGGATTAACATTTTCATGTGGAAAGGAAATCAACAAAATTCTCAAAATTTTCAATCTCAACTACAACTAAAAATGCAAATATATTTTTGAAGTAGAAAATGAGAATTTACATCACCATTAACTTCTACTTTAGCCTTCATGATATGAGCTTAAAATAATGTCAACAGACATACAGATAGCACACTGAATTTGCAGTCTCCACATGTCTCTCAAAAAAGCCCTGTTCAACCTCACTCTGCCATCCAGCTTTAGAACTCACACACTGAGACACTCCTCTCTCACTTAGGGGTTTCAATCACAAACAACTGTGGCACAGGGAAAGCTGAAGGTGTGCTACTGCAGGAAATGCATAGAATGGAAAGTCAAAATCACTCAAACCAAAGCCCAGAGATGGAAAGACCCCCATAGACACCAACACACCAAGAATTCAGTGCCTGTCAATCCTACGAGTACTTGTTACCATTTAGCACATTCCAAAAAAAAAAATCTTAATGAAAATATGTGTGACTTTTCTGACATACAGATGATTCTTCACATCCTTCCCAAATGCTGCTACAAATTTATCTTACTGTTCTGTTCAAGAAAAACACAGAGGAAATGCAGAGTTTAGCTTGTCATTGGGGTTTCATTGGAAGTGAGGCATATTTGCACAAGCAGCCAGATGGCACATCCCTTATTAGGTTTCTAAACAGATTATTTCATCACTTAATTTATTATCTCTGGTGCTCTTGTGCATCCTCCCATGTCCTCCTTATTGCTGAAATGCTGCCATCTGCGGCCCAAAACTTCCTTTCAGTCCTTCCCATACTACAGCATGAATTGGTCGGAGAGGAGCCTCACTGAACTAAGAAGGGATCCACCAGTTCTCGTGGGGGAAAAAAGCAGAAGAAAAAGATAGTTTCAGAAGAACATACTTTCCTCCCCCTCTCTCCACCTTCCCTTCAATCATACTTCTGTCTCCTTCTTGTGTGGTAAAATTTGATGTGAAAAGCAGCCCGGGTTTGTCTCTGATGCTGCTGAGTTTGACCATGTGGCTGCAGGAGGAGGCAGCAATTTCCTCCCAGTACAGTTTGGAAGCCCCACAGCGATGCTTCAAAGTGAAACTCTGACCCACCCCTTCCAGCCTGGAGCCCAGCAGGGTCTGAGATGCAGCTGGGCTGCTCTTCAGTGAGATGCACTATGGAAGGTGGAGAGGGAGAGGGAGGGAAAGGACAAGGCTAGAACAGAGGTACAACAAATGTACCGGGTAAGAAAGGAGAAGGAAGAGGCTGGGGATTAGGAGAGTTTGTTGAGTGGAATTGGCTTCTTGGCACCAAATGCAGTAAAGAGAGGACAGTCCAGGAGGCATTACAGCCTTACACCTTCTCACAAAACACTCCAGCAGAAGGAATGACAGTGAGCCAGGCTCATGTCCTCCATGCCACACCATTCTTTGCCTCCCTTTCCACAGGTCATGGCAGTGTGGCTTTGTACTGCTGGCTGCAGTCTGATCTGCTCGAGCAGAACAGCTCATTTCCTCCTGTGTGCATCAGCTAGGTAGGGACCTCTTAACCCACCCGAGCAGCTTTCATCCCACTTCCATTTCATGATGGAGAAAAACATTAACACAGTAGGGAAATGTGGGGTTCCTTCAACAGAACACTCTTTGTTGCATAAAGCACCCAGAATCCTGACTGGCATTCTGGTTTTGTACTCCTGAGAGTCTGATTTTTACATAAATTTTATGGCGTTTAGGTGTAAAGAAACAAGAAAAAAAATGCTTTTGCACATTTGCACAGAGCAGTTGCAGGCAAGTTCCACTGAGGCATAAAGAAGAAAAGAAAAGAAAAGAAAAGAAAAGAAAAGAAAAGAAAAGAAAAGAAAAGAAAAAGCAGCTGGCTGAAATTAAATGGCTATTTCCATGGCTGAATCTCAAGATGTCTTTGCAAAATGCCAGTTTTGCACCCACAGTTACCTTTCTGCTGCTAAAATGAGTCAGGATATTTACAGAAAAGTAAACTAATGAAATTTGTTGGCCTCACTTGAAAATAGGAGCAATGGGTTTTCTCCAGGAGGCAGCAAAGCAAATCCAACATTGCATCTATTACATCCTCTGCCTCTCTATAACATTCTCTGCATCCAGGGCAAGCCCCTCACAAGCTCATTATATTAAATATTTCACAGAAAGACAGCTAACTTGTGAATTTTACTCTAAAAAGTGTGCCTTTCCTGCAAGGAAGACACAGCTAGAGAATAACCAATTCCTCTGTTTACTGAGTGGGAGGAACTGAGAAGGTCACATCCATGGGACTTGCTTATTGTAATTACTGTGGTGTTTCTAAATCCAGGTAGGCATCTCCGTGTCACCTTATAGGGTTACTCAGCAGCTTCATGTGTTTTGTTGAATAAAGAATTTTCTACACTGATTGGCAATTAAAAAAATATTCAGTAAGACCCTCCTGTGCAGAGAAGCCCTCAGAGCACAGGGCAAGTGTCCTGTGCTGGGTATTGCTGGGACAACGTATAGTGTCCCACTGCCTTCACCACCTCATCCAGCCTCACACCCCCAGAACTTGTTCTTCTCGGGTCCCTTTTGTTTCAAGCAGCAAGAGGCCACGCAGCACTCCCTGGAGGGACAGGTGGCAGAGCGTGCCCCATTCCACAGCACAGCCAGGAGGCACGCGCTGTCCCCCGCATTGAAACCTGAGCCGCAGCAACCCCCTCCTCCTGGAAAGCCTGTGACAAAGAGCTTCCCTCATCCCAGGGAAGACCACGGTTCTCTCCTGCGTGCAGCACAGGGCACATGCCTCCTGCAACCAGCTGGTTTTGCTGCATCGTTGCTGTTGTCCTGCTACCCTGCACCTAATCCCTGACACAACAGCGAGAGTTCTCTGCTGTACAGAGGCACAGGGGGATGGCAGTGGGGGTTACAGTCAGTTCAGGCATGTTTTTACTGCTACTGCTTCCTCCTCAGGGATGAAGCTCTTTTCTCTGCTCCCTCCCACGGGAGACAGTCCCCCACAAACTTCTCCAACATGAGTCAATCCCACAGGCTGCAGTTCTTCATGAACTGCTCCAGTGTGGGTCCCTTTCCACAGGGTGCAGTCTTTCAGGTACAGACTGCTCCCACATGGATCCCCTGCAGGGTCACAAGTCCTGCCAGTAAACCTGCTCCAGCATATGCTCCTCTTTCCATAGTTCCAGAGGTCCTGCCAGGACTTCCTACAGGGTCACAGCCTTCTTTCAGGTATCCACGTACTCTGGCATTGAGTCCTCCATTTGCTATAAGTGGGTCTCTGCTCCCCATGTACCTCTGAATCTCAGCTCTGGCACCTGTAGCACCTCTTCCCATTCTTCTTCACCAACCCTGGTGTCTGAGTAATTGTTTCTCTCGCATATTCTCACTCCTCTCTTCTCTGGCCGCAATTACTTCTCCACAATAACTTTTCCTCCTTCTTAAATAAGCCACACAAGGTACTAATGGCTATTAGACATAAAGATAATTAAATAATCTGGTGCAACATGAAGAAATACTGTGATTTTTTATGATAAAGCTGTAAGATTCATCAGCACCAGTAATTATAAAATTTGTCAATACTGGTATGTTGTTCACTGCAAAAGCATTTTTTTCCTGGAATCTAGCACAGTCTTGCCACAGTTACATTTGTGAACATTTGCAAGGATAAACTTGGGGTTCCCCCACTCTTGCTATAAACAGGACTGGGCAGAGGAGCTTGGGAGCTGGCAGGGAACCAAGCAGGAACTCTGGCCACACAAATCTACATGCAGTGAGTACTGCTTCTGTCCCATCCCCACACACTGCCCCACTAAATGAGTTCTGCAGACTGTCGGTGTAAGGACTGTGTGCTGCTTTTTCACCCTCAGAGGGAGAGGGGCACAGCACCCAGCTTCGGAGGAACTAGAGTGTGTGTACTTCCAGCTATAAAATGTTTGCTTAACTGCTATACTGAGCTGCTGGAGTGGAGCAAAGCAGCCTTCATGCCGCTTAGCACCTGACCCACTGTTTTTTCTGGTTTTATTATATCTCTTTTACAGTATCATTGCTATTTCACACTTTATTTCTTTCACAATCCCGAGACTGTCTATGCGCTCCTGGTGATTTACGGCATGTGATTTCCTCCCATTTATTTACTCCTCAGCTTTTTATTTCAAAGGTTCAAAAAGCACTCAAAAGAATCTGCCAGAAATGTACAGCTTTCGAGTAAAAAGTGTATTACCATTCATACAAATCATTCACACAGGCCAGCACAGTCTGAGAATACAGAGCTTTTAAACTTTATAAGGCAGCATAGCTGCCTTGACAATACAAACCATCAGAAAGCAAAAACCTCTGTGGTAGCGCAGACTGTTTTAGAACAGATCCCAATATCCCAATAAATGCTTTATTTTCCACATACAATTTAAAGCAATTTTATGCAGAATATCTGCCTGAAAACTATTATATTCCAGCTTCTTCAATGAGCTCAAGCAATTTCTACTTATTTTAGACTGAGGTTGTTTTGAGGGGGTTTGCATAAGGGTTACACATGTGCAAGACCAAAGACACACAGATCTACTTACATACAATGTCCTCAGCCTCCTGCCAGGAATATCTCCCTACGCCTGTGCTCAGGTGTGCTAAAAGCATCCTGGGAAGGACCAGGCTGAATCACACTAATGACAATTGCTCAAACCTGAGCCATTCCCTCATAGAGGCTATGATTAATTCATGGTTGCTATCTCAAAGCGGCAGTGAATGTCTTAACATTCACCACTGGGCAAGCTGCTTTCCTGCACAAACACAAAACCCTCGCCCAGAAGTTGGGCTCGCTGACAGTGCCTGAGGACTTGCAGCTACAGACAAGAGGAGCCAGGTCAGCAAATCCTTTCTCCCAGCCTGCATCCCCTCAGAGTCTTCCCTTTTTCTTTACCATAGACAATGGCAAGCAGCAACCCCTGGTGCTCTCTAAGGCTGCACACTACTTGAGTGCTTAGCAGAGAAAAGACACATCAGGCAGTTTCCTTTCTCTGCTCCCAAAGTCAGGGCATCCAGCAGAGGACATTACTGGAGAAACACAGGTGAATTTTGGCTTCAATTCAGTTACTGTCCCAGGAAAGGTAACCTTACAGCTTCCTAAGCCAAACACTCCAAATTTTAATTTTTAATATCATAAACGCCTGTTTCTTAGAGGCATAATGCTCTCTGCTCGCAGCGGTTTTAGATGGAGCAGATAAAATCTGTTAGGGACAAGAGCAAGAAGAATGCATGGAGAAAAAGAACACAAGAAACAAGACGAAAAGAACCTAGAAGGACATAGCGATGGAAATAAATGATGTGGTGAGGTTATGGGGAGAGAAATAATTTACAGAAGAGGAAAAGAAAATAAAAACAATAGGCCAAAGAGTTAATGAAATAAATGAATAGCAGAAAAATAAAGCAAAAATAAAATCTGCCCACACATACTTAAAATAACTCAGTGTCTGCAGACTTAGTAACCAAGAAATTAAATCACTGAGAACATTCTCAAGAATTTCCTATGTGGCTTGGTAGCTAATGCAAACATTCAGGAGCCACCTCTCCAGCCACAGGGAAGGCTACAATACTTTTTATACATTAAATTTAAGTCTTTGACTATAAGTTTCCTCAAAAGATCTGTTGGCTCATAGCCACCCC
The DNA here is from genome assembly GCA_013389985.1 of Dryoscopus gambensis. Lineage (NCBI taxonomy): Eukaryota > Metazoa > Chordata > Aves > Passeriformes > Malaconotidae > Dryoscopus > Dryoscopus gambensis. The sequence goes on along the minus strand of WEIT01016972.1, from coordinate 20,387 downwards.
TGAAACTCTTCTGACCATCCTGAGTTCAAATGTTTTCAGAGGAAACAGGTAGAAACTCTGTAGATTACAGTAATAAGACAGGGAAGAAAGCACAGGAGAAGGAGAATGGGGAAAAGCTAAAGAAATCAGTGGGAGAAAAGATTAGGAGAAGAAAAGACAGTAAATATCTATAACGGCACAGCTTAAAAAGAACATAGTGCAAGTAAGAAAGCAAAATAAACATAGAGACATTAAAAGGACATTAGAAAGGCATAAAAACTTGAAAGAAAAACATAAAGAGGAAAGAGATTATAGAAAATGCAAGTCAAGCTGAAATTCAGACTTATTCTGATGTGCTAAAGAGTTTGAACAGCTCACCAGTGCTCCCCAGGCATAACTTTTATTCCTCTGTGAGATGCCCACATTGCATGAAACAGACAACCACATGCAGGTGGGCACAAAGCCACATAAACTGGATTACAGAGGAAATCTATGAAACTCCTCTAGTCCTGAATCTTAACCCACTCCTGTATTTCTCTGTGTGCTTTTAATTCAGTACAATCTAATTCCAGCTCTCACCTCACTCACAACAGTTACATTGTCTACTTCAATGGCATTTTTCCTCATTTACAGCAATACTAGAGATTTTTAATTGTTCTCTATTGTGCTCTTTTTCTGCACATATACAGCTCAGACAGCAGAATGAAGAACAAGCTCTGGAGAAAATATTCCTACATCACCATCTCAAATTAGAGTGCTCTTGCCAAGGGCCTTGGAATGGACTTAGACAGCCAAAGCCAGGACTTTCCATACCACCCTGTGGAAGCTCAGATAGAAGCAGTTACGAATTGATTGGGAAAACATGCAAAGATTATGTGTAAGACAACAGCTGACATCCCATAACCACTATTATATCATTTGGCCCCAAACTGAGGTATGAATTCTCTCTTCTCTACCAACAGAGGCCTCTAAAATCAGAAAGTACACACAGAAACCCAGGGATTAAAAATGCTGAGCTACTCCAGTTTTTGCAGCTGTTAATCCAGCAGAAGAACAGGAGAAAACATTTTGCACAGCCTTCAAAATTCCCCTGATAGTAGAGAGAGGGCAGGTCCAGATGCCTTACACAAAATGAGTATTAACGACAGAATTTACTGAGTTTATATCTGTGTTGTTTTTCCCATTTCCTCATCCACCAATACCTCTTGATCAAAGGAGGTTGAGTGGCTGCCAGCAGAAGGCTTGGCTGGGTCCCATGGTCCTGTAGTATCAGTTTCTTAAGGAGAAGCTTATAATCATGGTGTCTTACCAGGCTAAAGGGCAACCATGACCCCTCAAAAAATGCCTTCTTCTTGCACCATATGGGGGCTCTGAGCAGCAGAAATATTTAGGAGCCTTTGTAAAACAGGGATTGTGACCGAAACATCCAGGATGCCTAAAATGATCTTAATATGTCCATGCACCTTCTGCACAGTGCTGAACCATGGAACTCAGGACCACAACAACCCTGTTCACCCTGCACAGCCACCATAACCCACAGTACCAAACTAACCTTGGAAGCCCTGCTGTGGGCCCAAGGGAAAGAAGTGGGATGAACACCTGACATGCGGTTTCTTCTTTGGCTTTTTGTTCAGCCTGGGGAAGAACTCTGCAGGAGCCAAGCATCATTCCTCCTGCAGTGCTCCTCCACCTGCCTGGGAGTGCACAGACAGGAAGGTGGAGAGGGGAGCACATGGACCAAGCTCTTGTCATCAAGCAAGACCTAAAGCTGATGGCTTTAGCCTCGGGGTTGGGTGTGTGGGGGTGTGCGCGTTTGTACCTGCAGCTCAGGACCGAGAGGAGGAAGGCAGCAAGGGGGGTGGACATTCATAAACACTAATTGAGTAACACAGATACCAGCCCTTTTTTGACTCTTTGTTGTTCTACTCTACCTGAGAAAATGATGGGAAAATGAAGCTATGAAGGTGATAAAAACCTGCTGAGAAAATAGTTTTACTTCAGAAAATGCCATTTTGTTAAAGTAGAAGTGTATCAAAGAGGTATTAATACTGTTTCATACCTGAAGCTATGTCTAAGTCTCTGTTTCATTTTGATTAGAATCTTTTTTATACATTTTCAAAAATTGATATTCGCAAAAATGTCAATATTAAAATGTCCATATATAATTTTCTGAAATGTCTTGTGTATTCCTACTTACTAAAATATTTTACTCTCTACTATATGCAGTGATACAAGAAACAGAAAAATAATGTAGATACCAGGCATCTGCAAGAACAGATGTTGGAATGATCCAGCTGATGGAGGGAAAGGTGAGCAGCTCTTGTTCCCTTTCCACAATAACTTGATTTTGCAGGTGCCCTGCTCTGCTGCAGGCCCCATGTGGTGTGGGAAGACTGTGCAATCCCATGCCTGTAACAGTGTAAAATGTCCAGACAAAGCACAACTGCTCTGAAAAACTAAAGTGTCTGCAAGGACACCTTGTGTTGCCCACTCTTCAATCATCTCTAGGTCATATCCATTCAATTTCTCAAATGTTTTTGAGGGAAGTCTAACCTTGCAAGCTGGCCTGAGATGTGAAACCCAAGCTGAGTACTTCCAAGAGGTTCCCTTCCACTGAAAAAGACACTATTCTTTCAATTCCAGCAATACCTTTCTTGATGGAAAGTAATCTCACTTCCCTCTAAGAGCAGCCCTCCATAAAATAGAAGTATTTTCACACAGTGCTCTGAAGTTTACAAGAGATTTTTGATTTTAGCACAGGTTTTGTTCATTTGTTTGTTTATTTGTGGAGGTAGATTTTATAAGAAGCAGTTTTGCTCTCTGACTAAGATTCACTCTTAAATGTCAGGGCATAACCATAGAAGAAAACAATGTTTTAGAAAGTACTAACTCAATTCCTCTAACAACCTATGCAGCATTATCTGAAGACAGAGAGTAAGTAAACCGTAATGTAATCCAAAATCTAAAAAAAAAAGCTTTCTTTGCCATTAAGGGTGAAAAACAGCATTTCAGTGTCATTCACTGTCGTTTTTTCGAGATTGCCTAAGTGTTGAATCCAGCTCCTTAAAACTCCTCCTATGGAGCAGGCAGGCATGAGCCAGCTGAAAGTCATCTGCAGCAATCCTCTGTCCCGCTGCCTTATTTTTGTTCGAGTTTTGTGAGGCTGTTTTTTTTTAGCATGAGATTTCAACGGAACTGAAAATATCTCGTAGCACAAACTCTGCAGCATGCTGTGAGTAATTTACAGCTGCCAAAACCATCTAAATCAAATCCCAGGAGGGATTCTTCTTTCTTCAACCCATGCACGTTAGAAAACAAAAATGGCCAGCAGCCATTCTCCTTCTCCTCCTCCTCTTTCACGGAGCAGATTCCTGCAGCTGGAGCAGTGTCATTAGAAGCTGCATTTATGGACTCCAGGACAGAAGCATGGTGCAGTTTACAGCAAGCAGTTCAATTCATGACAACAGCTTCACCTTTTTTTTTTTTGTTTGTTTTTTTGTTTTTTTTTTTTAAGTGAGAGGATTTCGGAGGTAAACACTGTGGTCTGGATTCTGAGCATTGCACAGTGTGCTGGCCATACAATTATTTGTAATTGCAGTTCATCTGACTGCATACAAAGGCAGTTAAACATAAATTATGATTTAATGTCTAACCAGCGTTCCGCCGGTACAGCATTTGAGATTGCATTTTTTAAGGCAAACACTGAGAATTCTATAAAACACCACGCAAACCAAATACACACACAGAGCAATTCATGTTTTCCTCCAAAAACACCACAGGCAGTTTTGAAAAATATATGCCTTGATTTATTCATTGAGGAAGTTGGTTTTGAAGATGGGTTTTTCCCTCAATTTTAGATTTTCGACCTCCAAATAGAAGCTTCAGGAGTATGCATGATGGCTAGAGTATACAAGGTGGGGAGTTCACCTCTCATTAAATGCTGGAGAACACCTGGATGAAAACTAGCAAAAGGCACAAAGTATTAGATTGAGTCCTTGGACATAGAGAAGACAGAGGAAGCAACTGCTAACCAGGCTGACAAAACACTGCTTGAGGTATGTTACCAAATGGAAAGAGCAAATCAGCGTGGAACATAGGCAAAAAGAAACAATAGCATGAGTGATATTCAGAAAGAAAAATCTAATTGCAAAAGGAGTCGGTGAATTGTAAATGTCTTTTTTCATTACTGGTGGCCAAAAATCCCCACCCAGTATCATCACTGCCTTGCTCAGTGCAGAGGAGCCCAAAGGGAGACATGCATGACCCAGAACTGTATGGGGCCCTGTGGAAATGCAGATGGAGGTGGCAAAGAGGATCAACAGAGACACTGCTGCCCACAGGGCCTGCTCAGATGCTGTTTGGTACAAAAGAGACTGGGTTTAACTGCACATGTAGTTACTATACTGTAGCTATTCCAGATAGCTTTTGCTCCTGTTAAATGCCGGCTACAGCTCTTCTGTGAATATTGGCAAAAAGGGGTGTGTTTGGAAAATCTGTATGGGCAATATACTGCACAACCTGTCTACAAACTTCTAGTTTCCTATTTTTTCCAGCATCACAGTGTTTTCCCTAGCTCTATTGCAGTGGACAGGCTCTCTTTTGATTTTTTTTTTCCTCTTCCGGAGGACAGAAGGGTTCCAGTGTTTTACTTTGTCTTGGAAAGCTGAAGGAGTGAAGCTGTCCTCCTCTTGTAGAGCAGTATGGGATATTTCATTCACTTAGCCCCACCAAAGCCTCAGAAAATAGAGGCTCATCTTTTGCTGCACAATGGAAATCTGTTAACATGAGATGCTGGCTGGGTTTCTGTGTGGGATGATTCCCATAACCAGGTCCTATGGTCTGCTCCACAACAAAATGCAAACTAGATTGGTTTGGGTTTTTTTAAAGAAACTTCTCATTGTCTTCTGTGTCCCACAGGCCAAAAGTAATTTTCTCCAACATTCTTTGTACCACTGCCTGCACAGTTTGTGGTAGAAGTTCATATATTTGTAAGGTCCTATTCAGAGATATTTTCAGCACACCAGAAAATGAAAAACATTTCAACAGATGAGGAAAAAATTAGCAACATATTAGCTAAAACTGACTTCCAATTTAGAGCCATCAGAAACCACTGCTATAGTTAGTACAGAAAACCTTTCCAGTTCAGGTTTGGGTTTGCTCAGTAATTCATTTCTACAAAGTTACTGTGACCTGAACTATGCCTTCCTGATGCTTCCCTTATGCAGAAGTAGTTTTGCTCTTCAATCTTCCCAACCCCCAGGTTTCCACTATTTTTATGATGACATCATTTTTCTTGCTCTGATGACCTTTTTTTTTCATCCTGAAAATTTCTGTACAGTGGTTTTCATGCCTCCTCTATCAGGGCAGTTAATCGGCAAGTGTATTCTGCAGAATATCTCATTAAACCTCCTCCCTCCAGTTCCACACAGTCTGAGTAGATTCCCCTCTTGCTTTTATTAGCCCCTCTTTTATCACCAGAAGCCTGCCTGGGTGTTGTCTGTGTTGGAAGAGCTCCTTCTTCGGCTTTAGAAAGATCCTATTAGAAAGAATTATTTAAGCAATGCCAGCACTAAACCTTACTGTGAACTCTTCAAGCTAGGTAAAGAGTAAATTATTTCCCTTTACCTTAAGTAATCTTATCTTTTAAGACAAACTTGAGAAAACTGAAAAACTATCCACACTGCTTTAGAAGTTATTACCTTTACAGGAACTCTTCAAGGCACTATCTACACAGAGATGTTCAGGAAAACTATACTAAACCAATGAAGTTGGTAATTTAAAGTGGATTTTCTAAAATGCTATAAGCTACTTAAGAGGAAATCCCTACTGAGACTTAAGAGGACCCTGACCTGATTTCATTTACTTCATTTCTAAAGAATAGATACCCATGATTTTCATGTAAATTAGCGAATGCTTTTTAAGGAAATAATCTCAGAAAATCCACTTGCTTCCCTATATTTCACCGTTCTGTGCAAATGCAAATGCATGTATATTCATATGCACTGACACACATCCAGTTCAAACCAAAGAATGCAAAAGAAGCTCTGGTACCACCCATTTTCTCCTTCTCCAGTTCTTGCCTTCCCCTAGGAAAAGGGAAATACTGCTGCATCTTCCCAAGCACCTTCCCATGCTACAGTAAAGGAGTTATAGGGCTGAAGTCTGCCCACCAACGCAGTGAGCTCATGGGACAGTCCTAGAGAAACCTTAAATGAACAGTAGTCGGTGTTAATTTGTACCAAATCTGAGTGGAACGGAAATATCTCTCTGCAAAACGTCCAGTTCTTGTTCTAACCTACAGGCCTGCAGGAAAAGGAGATTACTGTTTTAGGATTAGAGATAATGGTGCTATCTATTTACTTATATAATATGATATTTCACTCAATCACATGCCAACATTTTGAACCATAACTCTATTCTGTGTTTTATGCATGTTTTGTGCTTTTTGCAGCAGACATACCCAGATCCCTCCCTTCACTTGTGATCTCTGCTACATGTACTAGGCATTTTGCTCTTAAACATGTCTCCCTGGTTTTGTATTGCTAGAACCAAAAAGTCTCCTATTCATTTGTTGGTATTTATCTTTCCTCTCTACACTCAGTAGCTGCAATTTTTTAGCCTCCCAGCCTCTGGAGNTCAGGTGGTTGTTGGTTGTAAATGAATGTTTCCCCTGTTTCTACCCTTCCCTTGTTAAATTTCTTCTAACACTGACCTGAAGAACAATGATTCCCTCCCATAAAAGTTTAAGTGTATGCAACTGTAGCTGTACCCAGATTCCCAGCTGTGGGTGGGAAGAGCGGGCTGAGGAAGAATTCAACCATATGGAAATGATGTTTTGTTCCGTGAACTGAGCAAATATCAGGATCTCCTCCAGAGACTGAAGATGGAGGCAGCACCCTGACATATAACAGCAGTGGCCTGGTAGCCACCAACCCAGGTCACAGGAGCAAGTAGTGAAAGCCCTGTGTCTGCATGAATGACAGCAGGGCCGGGAACGCCCCATCCTGAAGCAGCTGCAATTCTAATATTACAGCAAACTATTAGCACGCACCAAGGCTTCCTGAGAGCAGGTGGGAGTGCTTCCATCGAGATAATCGCTTTCATAAAAATAGTTTGCTTGGTGGGGGCAGAAGATTAACACTTTTTGTGGTTAACAGTTTAAGGGTCAAATTGTGTTCTCAAGCCTGACCCAAAAGCTGATTAAAAGGCTGCGGGTATTTGTATTTCGAAACAACCCACTTCAGTGTTCCAGCACAATTTTGGAGTAACGGTCCACAGGAACATAAAATATGCAGGAAGCAATGGGCAAAGGAGACAATTTTGACCAGAGTTTTAAATTATCTGGATGAGCCAAGCCAAAACCAGCAAGAAAGTCTACATTAGTAAGTGATGTATGTATCAGGGATTTACAGGCATAACACTCCTCATAAGAAAACAGCAATAAATAGTTGCTTGTAGCCTATAAAATTAAGAATGCTGAATTATTAAGATCAATGCACTCAGATACATTAATATAAATACAAAGTAACAATTACTCATGTCTAGGTCTCAGAAGTAAGACAGCACCATGTAAGAATGCTGAAGAACATTTACATTTATTAGTAACAGAGGAGGATGCTACATAAATTCAGATCAGCCCCCTAGGAGTAAGCATATTCAACTTGGCAGGCCAAAGCCACTTGTGCAAAACAATTCTGAGAGACTTGGCTGAAGAGATCTCTGACCCGCTGTGATGATCTTGAGTGTATGCTGGAAGTGCCGGGGAACAGTGAAAGACAAGAACAGTGTCAGTGTTAAGTGAATGGGATGAACAGAGGAGCTCTGCCGACAAGTCCCGGTATTTTTTCTGGGCAAGAAAAACACGAAAGTTGGGAAGGGATCCCATTCATAAAAAAGCCAAAGAGTAAAGATATAAATAAAGCTATACCATATATTTCAATGGAACATAAATCTTGTTAAACAGGGCATGCTAAAGCAGGCAAATGCAAAGTCGTGTATTTAGGAACAAAGACTGGGAGCCAAACCAACAAACTGAGGCTTGTGCTTTGAACAGTGGTGTGCCTGAAAAGGGATAAGGTGTCACAATAACAAGAACACCATGTGAACCTCCAATGTAATGCTCTGGAAAAAACAAGTAACTCTTTAAACTGGGGAGTATTGAGTGGGACTTGAGCTGGTTTTAATCTAGATTTTCCAAGTTTTTAAAGTAGAGGTACTACTACTGGACTACTGTATATAGTCCTGTGCATGTATTTTCTAAAGGATGGTTAAAAGTTCACTGGGATAGAGAAAAGAAACAGCAAAATTACTTCTGATTGAGAAAAATGTGCTTCAGAGGAAGATGCAAGGAGCTGTGCCTGCTTCATAAACCAAAGGAAGACAGGGTGAGTTTACTACAATGCAGGAATATGTTTACAGTATAAAACATGAAATATAAGAGAATTCTTTGATTTCCTGGAAGAAGGCTTGACAAGAACCAATGCAGGAAGCTGAAGCTCTTTTTTGAGGGAAAGAAGACACATGTTCCTAGCAGTGGGATGATATCTCCTGCTGCAGATGGTGCCGAATTCTCCTGCTTCTGAACCTTTCAGATGAAGCCTCTATGCTTTTGTAGAAGATATTCTTTAGCCAAATAGTAAGTTGATTGAATAAGATGCTGCAGTCTCTGGTAGATGGAAAGGTAATGAGGCAATCTAAGCGTATCTTTGGTCCTTAAACTCCATATATCTAAACTGCTGTTATTTATCACAATTAGAAGGTTGGCAGGTCTCCATGGATTTTCATCAAAGTAAGCAAAAATATTGTTATGCCAAAGACTATTCCTTACCCCACACCAGGATACATAAATCTACAGGCTTCTCAGATGATCTCACTGCTTAATAACTCTTTTAGTCCCTGTGTTGATTGAACTTTGAGGCCTTTGTGTTAAAGCATTAAACAAGTAAAAATCTTTGTCCTTGGCTAATGATGATGATGATGATGATGATGACGATGATGATGATGATTTCAAGGGGGTTTCATAACTCATTGTCTGTGTGACCCTCTTAATATTTAAATAAATACATAGAAGCTCAATATGCGTATTTTCCCTATCATATGATAGCAAATATAAAAATAGTGGATACCACTTTACATTGTAAAAAAAATTCTAACAGCTAATGTTATTTATTGGTAGAAAACTGTAAAATACTATAGCTAATCAGAGTAATATGAAGAAAATCCTACAAAGGCCACTTAGGATCCATCAGAAGGATATTCAGTCTATGCTCCTTGTGGTTTTCAGCATATCCCTACTGCTAGCGGAAAAGGTGATCTGCAGTATTAAAGTACAATTACTTTTATTTGTATTTTTTTTTAAAGTCACTATTGGGAAAGTTATCAAAGCTAGAAAGCCAAAAGCACTCACTAAGCTTCACTGCAAGGAGAATGCAGGCATCACAGGAGGGATCATTTGCCCTAGTCAGCTCCTCTGAGCTTCAAAACCAGAGGCAATTTGAATCAGAAGTAAAGCTGAAAAAAAAAAGAAGAGAAGTAAAGCAACTACGTTTTTCTCCAGTGCAGATGGGCCAAATTCCATAATGCCAAATTCCATAATTCCCTTCACTTTCCCTGCCAGTGGCATGAATCCAGAGGATCCCTGTTGACAGGAGAAGCACTATCAGGAGTACCATCTGCACCCATTTCCATGCTAAAAAGCTCTGGAATAGATGGGTATGACAGTAAATTTGCAGCAAAGCTTGTGAGAGTAACCTAATGTTTGCATTAGTTTCTGAATTATGTTGCTTTGCTATTTCCTTTTGCATCCTGGGTTGTTAACTGTTCCAGCCTATCCTATACTCTTCTCTGTAGGCACAAAAGGAAAGAACAGGGAGAGGTATTTCTGTTTGCACATTCGCCATGCTTTACATCTTGCAATGTTTATGGCTTTGATGTGACTTTTTAAGGAAAAGCTTATACTGGGCTTTGTGGGGGCAAATTTACCACATTCTCCCACTTCATGATTTCAGCCAAACTTACTCCAGAAGTTCTGGTTTTAATATCCTAATGCATTTTTTCAGTTCAGAATCACAGAAAAATCAATACAGAGGAAACCAACACCCTCAGACTATACAGAGTTCCCCTGTTAAATTACCATCTTCAAGCTCTCTTGATCAGGTCTGATTTCCTCTTTTAACCCCTTTAAAATGTCTTATGAGCCTTGGATATCCCCGTAGAGCATATCCTGCTTTCAAACATGCTTTCACAACTGCTCCCAGTTTCAAGAGACTTAATAACAAGCAGCACTTCCCCTGTCTGGGCAGCAGAAATCTCTCCAGCAAGGCAGGGTGCCTTCCTTGCCTTGATTTTCAAAGAGAGCAAAAGCCTTGGGGACACCCAAAGACTTCTGTGCTGCCAAGTTACCCCGGATGGTGAGGCCCCCTCCATATGAAATAAAATTCCTAGTGGACACCATCATCTTGGCAGTGGGTGCATGACATGCATGACACCATCGTGAATAGAACCATCTTGAGCACTGCTGCTCTGATCCAGGCAGTGTTTTAAACCTTGTCCTTCATTTGATTTGAATGACTTGCCCAGACTGGCAGGCAAACATCTGATTTTTGTGAAGGCTGTCAGGGATGATAGCAATTAACCCCCCTGGCCAGGCCAGCAGAGTTTTAAGATAATGATGTCCTCCCATCCCTGCTCTCCCAGCATCTCTCTGATGCAAATGCCCTCCACTTTAGTGGTCAGTACCTTCTCTTAATGAATAATTTCTTCTGTTAATGAATAATGAGTAATGCAATTGAAGTTGCATTTGTGCTCCAATTGGCAAAGGACACAGCCTTCTTGGAGACCCAAAAGGCTAGCAGTAAGTTATTTAACACAGGAGAAATTCAGAATGGCTAAAGTTAATGAATCTTAGGGCAGTGGTATAGTAAAAAACATACACAGCAAGAAAGTAAAGTAGGGGTATCATGAAGCCTGAAAAGTTATCTGAAATTTTGTCAACTCCTGTATTAATAAAAGGGGATACTGGCTATTACAATAGGCAGCACTGAACTGTTTATGAAAGTATCAGCTAAAAGGACTAGAATAACATCCTGTAAGTTTTACTGTTGTAAAAGCAACATCTGGAAAGCCAGCAGAATAGATGAACCAATTCAAATGATGTCTTTACTGTTAAATGATTGACCAGCTTAGGTCAACAAGTTTTACAAGCAATTAAAAAAAATTAAAAAAATTAATAACATAAATTGCAGTTCAAGAAGCTCCTTTGCAGACGAACAATGAAAGCTTCTTGTGCTGCAGTTTGTGAATATACACCATACAGCTTGTCAGGCCACCAGGAGAAGGGATGGCTCTTTCATTAGTCAAATACCTCCTTTTCATCCTAAAAGCTTGGTGTTTGAAGATGGCAGATATATTCCGATCAAAGAGTTCTAAAATGGTAACTTGAAGGAGTATATACTGTTCCATGCAAGGAACAAGCTTCTTTCATGTCACTTTCCTTTTTTTTTTTAAGAATTTTTAATAAAATTTAGGACAGAAGAGAAAATTGTAGTCAGTTCACAAATCCAGCCCTTGGTAGAGCAAAGTGATCAGGATTTGCAGATAAATAGGTAATTTAAAGCTAATCACCTTGTTAGATGCTGGTAATGTTCAAGAGGTAGTAAGGTCTTGGGGGATGCTCTTACTGTTGTCAACCATGGGATCCATATTCAGGCACTGATGTGTTTCTTATCAGAGTTATCTAAAAAATCACCAGTAAACTCATCGGGATAAGAAACCTCTGTGGGTTCCTTGAAAGGCAAGGGTAAATGGTGAAGGAACTGGTAAAGCTTTCCATCTTAAAAAGTCAAGAATCAGTGAAGGAAAGGCCTGGTGAATCCCTTTCTGTCTGAGATAAGCAGAAAGTTACTAAAAGGTTTTGTTAAAATATTCATAAATCCGCAGGGATTGAAGAACTGGATTTCCTGCAAATCTGTTAAACAGAACCAAGCGTAAAATGGATAAACCAAAGCATTATGTAAGGGAAAGATGGTGGGCAGGCTTTTGAGAAAACGGATAATATGGCAGTTTCTTCAAAAGGGACAACAAAGGACATATGGTAACATCCTGAGAAGAGATGATCGGTGATTTGCAACCAAAAGGTTTTACTTACTTCTCAAGTCTCCAAAAGACAACAACTTTTAAACTCCTTTAGGGACTTATTTCCCACAGAACCACAAAATAAAAATAATTTTTCATATATATATATATATATATACACACACTGAGAATTCTTGGATAACACACTTCAAAGGAGGAAGTGAGTACTATCATAGAAAGTCTGAATGTAAAAAAGGCAGCAGGAACAGATGGGTTTATGACCAAATATGGTATCCTTAGATTAATTTGTCAAGATCATGTGCAATAAAACAGTAGTTTCTCTTTGAGAAGTGAAATAACTAAAATTTTAAACCCCAGGGAATTTCAAAGCTTGAAAATTGTATGGGTTGGACTTCTTGTCCCTGGATGTAGAAATAATTAAGCGACAGGGCCTTACAGTCAGTAACAATATGATTTTGAAGATACGTCGGGGACTGGCCTTTATGCTCTATAAAGGTCCTACAGCTCGTCTGTTTGTGGACTGTTGGATTGAATGTCTTCTAGGGGAAGATAGTTGATGAGGCCCTGCGGACAGCTGACAGCTGTTCATTTTGGCCATGAGAAATTCAGCAGAATTCTCAAAATTGAGCAAGTGAGGGACAGATCAGAGGCAGGACCTGCAATAACTCTCTGGGAAACACTGAGCAAAGGATCCCTCACACAGCTCAGCTTCTACACTAAAAATTGTTAGACAAGAGAAAAGGAAGGTGTTGGATTTCTGCATTTCCAAAAAAAAAAAAGTCTCAGAAACTACTGTGCATTAAAGTTTCAATTATATACCTGCCTGTCTCAAGTCCTCATAAACTTTAAGAAATGAAGCAAGAAGGCAGATTTCTCAGATGGGCTAAAAAAAAATTGTGAAAATGAGTATACTCCCTCACATTCTTTTCTCGTTTCACCACATACTTGTGTGTGTACCAGACAGCACTTTAAAGACTTGAAAAGCTGTTGTCATTAATTTCAGCTGGCAATAGACAGAGCCAAAAACAAATGTTTCCATACTATTAAGGCCTCCCACAATGGGAAACCTTACAGGGCTGAAAGGGTAGCACATTGTTACAGAGCTCAGCTGAAGTAAGAAACTCGGCTGAAAGATGCTTTATACTTGAGGACAAAGCCATATTTGTAGGCTAATACTGAATGAGAATGGTGTGAGAAAATTTCCGAGATGAATGCTGCATAAGAAAGAGATTAAGGAAGAAAAAAAATTAAAATTAAAGCCACTTCTTTACTTGGCCTTCCTTGCAGTAAATAGGAAAATACTCTTTTCCCTTCATCTTTCTCTCTTTACCATCTTGGTTAAGATCAAGGAATTCTTCCCTCAATCCAACATATATTTCTCTTTGCATTATGACAGCTGTCATGCATTTAAATTAACCCTTTTGGAGGCAGATATCACTTAAAAATTTGTGATACTAAATCAAGAAGTCCTCTCTTCTATCAGCAACAGCAATCAGCAATAATTGTATAAAAGTTCTCATCTGACCTTTTTGCACTTTGGAGCAACAGATGTGAATGAACTTAAGGAAAAATGGAATAATTCCTAAAACACGTGCAATTTTAAAGAGAAATAGATACCTCAGCATTGGGAATGAGAGAGAGGACACATAGCTACTCATCCTCCTGGTGTGATTTGATCAAAACCAACTTTAATAAAATAATATTTCTACCTATGTATCTGCCTCTGTAGCAATTCAGCTTATATTCTGTGTAGTGACTTTTCCTCCTGGAGAACCTCTTGAGATGCAAGCTGCTTTCCTGTCATCCTGGGTTGTGCCAGGGACCTGGGATGACAGAAATGTTCTGAGTGGACTTGACCCTGCTCCTCGTAGCATTCCCTTGCATCTGCTGGGCTGCCCACTGCCTGCCCCTCGCATGGAGTTCACTTGGTGCAGAAGAAAGAGAGGCTAACCCTCTTGCTGTGAGACCCTACACGTGGAATGATCAAACGTGGAAGATATCAAGTCTCACCCTTGAACTGCCCTCTCCTTTCCTCCTTGAAGCTTCCTAATTCTAGGACACCTTGGCACCAGATGGAGAAGCCCATCAGTTCACATTTCTAGAAATTAGTCAAAAGATGAAGAAGTGTCTTTAAATCCAAGTTCTATTCTTTACTCACACAGAAGGCAGAAATTCAGCAGGGACTAAGCCCAAATTCCTAGTCATGATATTTTTTATCAGTAATATTGATTATTTACATATTGCACATACACTATTCACATACTACTTTTCTTTAAATTTGTTAACAGGCATAATGCTTCCATTAAGTGAATTGTATTTTGTTAATGCTTTTGTGAATCTTGAATATCTTATTTTGCAATTTCTGCATGTTCTAGCTTTGTTTAGACTGGGTTTTTTTAGCTGTCTAAACAGAAAACTGTCTTTCATTTTGGTTTGGGGTTTTTAAAATTTATTTAATAGAAGGTAAATAGCTTAGGAAGTGCCTGGCCTCATGATGATGTGCCAGACAGCATCTGAGGAGAATTATCAGCAGTAATGTTTCTGTAGACAAGATAGTCTAAGAGAATGAGCATGGTGAGTTTTCTAGGGAATCAGAAAGTAGCTGGAAGCAGCCAGGAATAGGTGAGAAGGAGCAGGGTTGACGTACCCAAATAAACTGTTATTTCTTCCTACTCAGGCAGATACATCCCTGACAGAAAAGGTGTCTCTAGCCAGAGACTTTCTTCTGTGCTTTTCACCCCAATTTGCTTCTCTGCAAAACCCGGAGTGACTAGGAGAAATCCTAAAGTGTCTTAATGGACTAAGGAAGTAAAAGGCTCTAGATCAAATTCAAGCCTTGAGCCCATGCCTCAAGCTCTTATAGATTACTGACAGGCAGTCACTAGCACATAGTAAAGGTGCAGACCAGTCTGACCTCTGTATGGTTTGCACTGTGAAATTCTTACCTTTATTGAACAAAAGTAAAAGGAATTTATCTCAGATTACACAGATAATGCCTATCTCACTGGAGTTTTGCCCAATTGGCTACTGTATTCATACTTCTGTCTTTCTGGGTCAGCCTCACATAGTATCAACAAGGGAATATTCTCTCAGGCCACTGGAACTGATTTATATCCACAAGAATGTGGATTTTGACTTTTTTTCTTTATGCTACTTCCCCTTTACAGTAATTTTTTAAAGGTTTTTTCCCTGTAACTTTCGTGGGCTTCATGTGCCTGATACTGCAAAGGCAGATACAACTAACTTCAAAGGCCAGTCCAACTGCAGTCGTGGCTTGCATGGTACAGGTTTGGCCTGCTGAGCTCATGAAAGCAAATTTTCATCTGTTTTGTGGATTGGGCTCTTGACCTGCCATAAAAATAAACGCTATCTTCTCCTGTTATTAAATGGTAGGCTGTTTCTTGTTACTTCTGTGGTATACGCGTCTCTTCCATATGCCTGTCATTAAAAGAATAAATTGAGTTCCCTTATCTCATGGAGATCTCTTATTTTGCCCTCCTGTTTTGGTCTCCTGTTCATTTCCACATAGTCTTGCCGACAGACTCACACAGCTTAGACTTAAACAAAATGCAGCAGCTTTTTTCCCCCTGACAGCAGAGACACAAGCAGTTCACACCTTCATCTGATATTCTGCTTAACCCACAGCACTCTCTGAATGCACAAGGGAAGCAAGACAAAAAATCCTACACAATATAAGAGGAAATTCATTTGTGTACAAAGATTGTATTCTCACAACGCTTGAACATTGTTGAAACATTAATTGACTGTTTATCATGCTGCCATTTCGTGTTGCTCTTTGTTAATTCATTCTGTGTGTATTTTTCCTATGCTGTGAAACTGCAAGTGTCTACTTGTACCCTGCAATACCTGACCAGGGTCTTGAGTATTTTAGAGATTGAACACTATACTCTTAACAATGTTGCTGTTCTGACGAGTTATCAATTATCACTAATATATTCAGCACAGTCACTTCATTGACATACTGCTGATACTTAATAACAGTCTTGGTCCTCCCAAAATTCCTCATGCTTCCTCCAGGGAGTGATACATTTTGCAGTGATTGCAGCATGAGACACAGAATTATTTTTCTGCCTAGCTCTTCAACAGGTAATTGCATAAAAATCAGCAAACCTCCTTCTACTTCTACATGTAAATTAACTACAGTAATTTTGTTTAATGAAGGATGAGAATTCACAAGTTCTGTTGCACTAGAGATGCACTTTGCCCTATCCCACTACAAGCACCTAAAACACCCCACTGATTTTACACTGTTAACATCCATTGTGAACGGTACTCACACACTTTTCTGGATAAGAAATCATCCAAAGGCAATTTCTGTCTTGAGAATGTGTCCTTTTTTATCCTTTTGTTATGGTTAGCTTAATTCTTTAGTTCTAAATTATTCTTCTGTTGAAAAGGGCAATTTTTAAAGCCTTCAGTTTATCTCTGTTAGAAAAAGCTCATTACGCTACATTTCAGAATATTTTTTTATCAAAGCAGCATCAAAATATGAAAAGCAAAGCCTCTCAAGATATACCACTGATCACTGTGATCATCTTTTTCCTTCATTCTAGCCACCACAATGTTATTTTCTTGTCAGGAATTACATTGTGTCTGAAGCTCTGCTAGCACATGAAGGTGTGCTGAGAAGTTGTGCTGATGAACATGCTGTGAATTCATTAAATGTGTGTGTCTTCTGAGATGCTCTCCAGGAAAATGTCTCAACCATACTATGGCCACTTAGACCCTTTGAGAAAAAAGAACAACTAATGGACCAAACCAGATGACATTGCTCAGTGGTTTTCCCTTACAATCAACTAAAAATTTGCCAGATGGCAAAGCTAATGTTTACTCACTACTTTCATTTTCACATACTGTTTTCTTGCTCACAGCTCTACTTGTGTGTGTTTTCAGTGTGTTTCATACATGACCCCTAGTCTAGTACCACTACGACCCAGTATAAGGACTGCTCCTCTTAATTGTAATCCTGTTGCCATTAACTGCAATATGCATAGAGGCTGGCCTAGTCACAATTAAATGGAGAATGTATAAATAAAATGTATAAATTAATATTATCAGTGGTTTTAGCTCTGTTCCTATTGAATTCATCTGCTGAGCATCTCTTTACATTCCCTCCATGGCATTTCCATGCATTGTTCCAACCTCTCCCCAGTGTTCAACTAGAAGGACAATGGGAGAAAGTAGTTCCACATTTCCGTCTATCTGTACACAAACGGGCTCAGCCTGTGCATTCTTTCTTTTCTTGTTTCTACCCCCCAAAAGAGCTCCCTGGGCAGGAAAGGAATTCTGGATCAGGCCTGTCCATAGTTGTGTGTTCCCCAGCATCCCACAGAGGGATGTTGTTGCTATTATTTTAACAGCAGATCTCTGCTGTTGTTTCTATTTTAATGGCAGATTTTAAAGCTTCCGCTGACATTGGTACAGACCCTGAAGCTCAGCTAGAGAACCAGAGGTGGTGAGCAGATGGTGATACAAAGGAGGAATGTTGTATCTATAAATATTCTGATGAAATTCATATCCAGTGTTCCAACAAGAGCCAACAAACGATACTAAACTCTTCATATGGGGTTTAAATAAGTCTTATGTGGTAAATGGGTTTTTAATCTGGGTTCCCTAACAGGGAAATCTTTACTCAGAGGGTGTAGCTATTTATGTCAAACCATTTTAAAAAAATATGAAAGGTTAATTGTGTATTAATTATCATTTTAAAATGTCAACATTTACCAAATAAGGGATAAAATTTCATTCTGAGTTGTCAGAGCTTCTAACACAGACCAAGAGAAGAGGCAGTAGCTGGGGCACAGCAATGAAATGCTCCTGGATAGTTTGTCATAGTCAGAATTAAGGCAATGTTACAGTACATGAGTTGAATGTGCAGTAACTCAAATCTCCTTGTGGAAAAATGAAGGGCAATATCCTTTAAACCAAGGTGCCAAACAGGTCTGCAAACCACCCTATGGGCATCTCTGTGAATCTGCAGTCTCTAAACTTGCAGTTTTGAGGTTTGAAGTTCTGTTTATACCTTCAGGTTCTAATTTGTTTGCTAATGGTGCTACATTGATTTTTGTTAGCTAACTTTTTATATGTATTTTGGGAAAGGAGAGGAAATGCTGTTTAAAAGACCCATGTCAGGAACAAAGGGGAACAGAGAATCAGTGACGCTTAACA